>WNWK01005731.1:0-115599 GCA_009830355.1 Cherax destructor | reverse complement strand
ACCAGGTCACTATTGTTTACATCAGCAAACATCAAGAATTGTCCAAATATACTTTCCCATCCACCTTCCTGGTGTGTGTGTACTCACCTAGTTGTGGTTGCAGGGGTCGAGTCAAAGCTCCTGGCCCCGCCTCTTCACTGGCCGCTACTGTGTGTGTGTGTGTGTGTGTGTGTGTGTGTGTGTGTGTGTGTGTACTCGCCTATTTGTGGTTGCAAAGGTCAGTTCACAGCTCCTGGGCCAGCCTCTTTGCTGGTCGCTACTAGGTCCACTCCCTGCTCCATGAGCTTTATCATACCTCCTTAAAGTTATGTATGGATCCTGCCTCCACTACATCACTCTCCAGATTGTTGTTCCACTTCCTGACAACTCTGTGACTGAAGAAATACTTCCTAACATCGCTGTGGTTTATCTGAGTCTTCAACTTCCAATTGTGACCCCTTGTTGCTGTGTCCCATCTCTGGAACATCCTGTCTCTTTCCACCTTGTCAATTCCTCGCAGTATTTTATATGTCGTTATCATATCTCCCCTATCTCTCCTGTCCTCCAGTGTGTGTGTGTGTGTGTGTGTGTGTGTGTGTGTGTGTGTGTGTGTGTGTGTGTGTATGTAGTTTTCAACTTGTTACAGTGTCTCATCTCTGAAATATTATGTCCCTATCAACCTTGTCAATCCCTCTCAGTATTTGATATGTCGTTATCATGTCCCCTCCATCACTCCAGTGTCGTCAGGTCGAGTTCTCTTAACCTCTCCTCGTAGGACATACCTCTTAGCTCCGGGACTAGTCTTATTGCAAACCTTTGCACTTTCTCTAATTTCTTGACATATGTACTCACCTATTTGTGGTTGTAGAGGTCGAGACATAGCTCCTGGCCCCGTGTGTATGTGTGTGTGTGTGTGTGTGTGTGTGTGTGTAAAACATGGGGTCCACCTCTAATGCAAATTGTGGGGACCCATAACCTCGGAGCAATAGATAAAAAAAAAGTGTTTATATTTGTCCATTTCCACTACCACTCCATCCTTCATAAATACACACATAATTATATTGTACTATGTAACATAATATACAAAGTTTAAAGAATACATTGACATTTTAGTATTTTATACATGATGTTTGAGAGATCAGCTGTCTGTCAAGTTTGCTGGCGAGGATAGAGGCATCCTGGCGAGGCGAAACACCAGTGTGGATAGTCTGAGGGTCGATGCGAGGGCCAAAGGAGGAATATGGGACAGTCAACAGGAAATTCCCGGCATGAGGAGCTCTCACTGCCAGTGATTTGGACACGTTGTAGGTAAGACTCAAGCAGGCACTTGTCTAAACACATTCACTTTTCAAGACACATACATACACTTGTCTTTGTCTACAGCTCTTGGTGCAGGCTCTCACCTCTGTTTCAAAATGTCCTCAAGAGTAAGTGGACTCTGGAGTACACAAAATGAGAGCTTTAGTTAAACCACAGAGTACAGTTGTTACCAACAGATGATGTAATGACTCCATCAACCAAGGTTGATGGAGTCATTACAGTCCATCAACCAGAGCATTTCGGGCAAATTAGGTCAACTTTATTCCAGGATGCGACCCACACCAGTCGACTAACACCCAGGTACCTATTTTACTGCTAGGTGAACATGGACAGCAGGTGTCTTAAGGAAACACGTCCTAATGTTTCCAGCCGTACCGGGGATCGAACCACGGACCTCAGTGTGTGAGCTGAGTGCGCTACCAATCGAGCTACGGGATTGTATAGGGATGTAATAGGGAGGGACGAAATAGGGAGGAGCAGAGGGAACTAGAGGAAGGGGAGAAGAGGGATGAAGGGATTTGGGTTGAGGGGAGGGGGATGGGAATAGGGAGGGGGAGGAGGACGAGGGGGGATATTTATGTGGCTGCTGAACCTTGTTATAAGGAACTTCCTCGCTGTTGCTTTGCATGTTGCAGCTACGGTGTTGTTGCAACGAATATATATTAAGTTGCAGCAATTATTTACGAGGCTTTGTAATTCTTTAAATAATTCTTGTGTTATAAGATGTTTCGGGCCACTAATGATGCTATCTTCTGAGCTATTGAAGTATGTGTTGTCGTATTTAATTAAAACAAATTGCAATTGCAAAATTAATTAGCCGTCATAGTTGCTTTTTGACATCTTGAAATATTAGGAATTTATATTTTTTAAATGACGTTTGTGAGTGTTGAATAGGTATGTTCGTCTCACGGCTGGCAAGGCAGAAGCGTACGATAACTTGGGTGTTGTGTTGTTGACGTTGCCAGAGCACCCACAGCATCCTTCTCCCAGTGTCTCAAGATCTCAGTTTAGCTTGAGCAAGGGGAGTGTGTATACGTCACTCTCGCTTCTTCCTTCAATGACTGGGCCAGCATCTTTCCGGGGACTTATATGGTATATTTCGAGCCCAAGACGGAAGAGCTAATGTGCGAGCGTAATACATATGAATATTTTCTCGACCAGTGATTAGTTACAGTGCATAAAAGAACGAAATAAGGCCCTTTAAATTATTTAGTGAGGGAAGTGTAACTGCCTCGTTAGTGCTGTGGTAGTTAGAGTCGAACACAATACCGTGACTGGAACAATACACAGGTAACTTATGACAACGTTTCGCTGCGACTTGAACATCTGAGTGACACTCAAAAGATGGCGTTGTCATTACTCGAGTGGTGTGTGTTGGTATTGAGTGTGAGTCGCACGTGGTCGTCCAGGGTCGTCGTGACAGACCAGGGCTACCAGGGAGTGGTAGTGGCCCTTGACGAGGGGCTTCCACTTGCGCTCTGCCAGCAAGTTCTTGAGGGTCTTCAAGTAAGTGTTATGACTGATCTTGTTAGTTCCTTCGTAAAGTGACACAAGTGCAACTAATGTGACATTTTATTGGGCGACGTTTCGCTCTCCAGTAGCTTTGTCAAGCCGTTACAAGCAAAATGTCACATTAGTTGCATAGTTTACTTAACATTTTCGGTAATTCTACCAACATTAATACACTTGGAAGAGTATATACCTTTGATATACCTTTGAAGAGTTTCGAGAGTATCTACTCTCTGAGACACTTATGCAACATATGGGAATCTTTATTGAAGAAACGTTTCGCCACACAGTGGCTTCATCAGTCAATGAAGCCACTGTGTGGCGAAACGTTTCTTCAATAAAGATTCCCATATGTTGCATAAGTGTCTCAATTCTTTAAGTTGTTGGTTTTCAAAACCATTTATCACATTAATACAGTTCCTTCCTAGTAGCTAGTGCTTATGGGTATCTGGAAACGTTTCGCCCGCAAAGCAGACTTCTTCAGTTATATACAGAGGCAGCACCTCGAAAAGTATTTAAGAACACAAGAAAGAAGGAACACTGCAGCAGGCCTACTGGCCCATGCGAGACCGGTCCAATTCTCTCACCGACTTAAGCCAATGCCTTGACCTGGTCAGGTCAGTCACATTCACATAAGAACATAAGAATGGAGGAACACTGCAGAAGGCCTACTGGCCCATACAAGGCAGGTCCTTATCAAAACCACCACTACCTAAGAATTTATTCCCGTACTCACGACACAAATCAAACCCAGCCCCTCCCACTCATATATTTGTCCAATCTCTTTTTAAAGCCACCCAAGGTCCTAGCCTCTATCACAGTACTCGGAAGATTGTTCCACGCATAAGAACATAAGAAAGAAAGAAGGAACACTGCAGCAGGCCTACTGGCCCATGCGAGGCAAGTCCAAATCTCCCACCGACTTAAGCCAATGCCCCGACCCATCCAGGTCAGGTTACATTCACTTAAGGAAGGAGCACGGCATCTGACCTAGTAGCACAAACTAGTCAGGTCCAACTCACACCCACCCGCACCCACTCATATATTTATCCAGCCTATTTTTAAAACTACACAACGTTTTAGCCTCTATAACTGTACTCGGGAGTTTGTTCCACTCATCGACAACTCTATTACCAAACCAATGCTTTCCTATATCCTTCCTGAATCTGAATTTATCCAACTTAAAGCCATTGCTGCGAGTCCTGTCAATACTAGATATTTTTAGCACGCTATTTACATCACCTTTATTTATTCCTGTTTTCCATTTATACACCTCAATCATATCCCCCCTAACCAGTACTTGCCTATGTCCTTTCTAAATCTAAATTTATCCAATTTAAATCCGTTATTTCTGGTTCTTACTTGGTTCGATATCCTCAGTATTTTATTAATATCTCCTTTGTTTATGCCCATCATCCACTTGTACACCTCGATGATATCTTCCCTCATTCTACGTCTCTCCAGAGAGTGGAGATTCAACGCTCTAAGTCTATCTTCATACGGGAGATTTCTTATACTGTAAATCATTTTAGTCATTCTTCTTTGTATGTTCTCCAATGAATCTATATCCATCCTGTAGTAAGGAGACCAAAACTGAGCTGCATAATCCAAATGAGGTCTCACTAGTGATGTATAGAGCTGTAAAATAACTTTTGGACTTCTGTTGCTTATACTTCTTGAAATAAATCCTAGTAATCTGTTAGCCTTATTGCGCACACTTAGGCACTGTTGTCTTGGCTTTAGATTCCTGCTTACCATGACTCCCAAGTCTTTTTCACATTCTGTATGATCAAGCTCTACTTCACTTAAGGGAGGAGCACGGCATCTGACCTAGTAGCACAAGCTAGTCAGGCCAAACTCACCCACTCATGTATTTATCCAACCTATTTTTAAAAGTACAAAAGGTTTTAGCTTCTATGACGGTACTCGAGAGTTTGTTCCACTCATCGACAACTCTATTACCAAACCAATGTTTTCCTATATCCTTCATGAATCTGAATTTCTCCTTAAAACAATTGCTGCGAGTCCTGTCTTTCATTTATACACATAAAATCATATCCTCCCTAATTCTACGCCTTTTTAGAGACTGCAGATTCAGGGGCCTCAGTCTATCCTCATAGGGAAGATTTTTGATACATGGGATCAACTTAGTCATCCTCCTCTACGTTTTCCAGAGCATTTATATCCATTCTGTAATACGGTGACCAAAACTGTGCAACATAATCTAGATGAGGCCTAACCAAGGATATATAGAGTTGAAGAACAACCTGAGGACTTCTATCAGAGTGGGGAAGCGTCATAAGTGGTGTTCCACAGGGGTCAGTATTGGGCCCCTTGTTGTTCACAATCTACATAAACGACATAGATGAGGGAATAAATAGCGACATAAGCAAGTTTGCCGATGACACCAAAATAGGCCGTCCAATTCATTCAAATGAGGACATTAGAGCACTCCAGGAAGATTTGAATAGACTGATGCAGTGGTCGGAGAAGTGGCAGATGCAGTTTAATATAGATAAATGCAAAGTTCTAAATATTGGACAGGACAATAACCATGCCACATATAAACTAAATAATGTAGATCTTAATACTACTGATTGCGAAAAGGATTTAGGAGTTCTGGTTAGCAGTAATCTAAAACCAAGACAACAGTGCATAAGTGTTCGCAATAAAGCAAACAGAATCATTGGCTTCATATCAAGAAGCATAAATAATAGGAGTCCTCAGGTTGTTCTTCAACTCTATATATCCTTGGTTAGGCCTCATCTAGATTATGCTGCACAGTTTTGGTCACCGTATTACAGAATGGATATAAATGCTCTGGAAAACGTACAAAGGAGGATGACAAAGTTGATCCCATGTATCAGAAATCTTCCCTATTAGGATAGACTGAGGGCCCTGAATCTGCACTCTCTAGAAAGGAGTAGAATTAGGGAACATGATTGAGGTATAAATGGAACAGGAATAAATAAATGGGCTATGGCCATAAATACTAGTATTGACAGGACCAGCAATAGCTTAGTTGATAAATTAGATTCGAAGGTACTAGGAGCATTGGTTTGAATAGATTGTCAAGGAACAAACTCCCGAGTACCGTCATAGAAGCTAAAACCTTGTGTAGTTTTAAAAATAGGTTGGATAAATACATGAGTGGGTGTGGGTGGGTGTGAGTTGGACCTGACTAGCTTGTGCTGATGCTGTGCTCCTTCCTTAAGTGGATATGACCTGTTCTGACCAGGTTAGGTCATTGGCTTAAGCCGGTAGGGGATTTGAACCTGCCTCGCATGGGCCAGTAGGCCTACTGCAGTGTTCCTTCATTTTTATGTTCTTAATTCTACCATGTGACTTGGACCTGCCTAGCATGGACCAGTAGGTGACTTGGACCTGCCTAGCATGGACCAGTAGGTAACTTGGACCTGCCTAGCATGGGCCAGTAGGTGACTTGGGCCTGAAGGAGCCATCACCGAAGAGCTGGATCAGGATGCTGTTCCTTGCTAATGTTTACTGTCTGCAGTATAAAAGCCCCTTCGTGCATATTCTATACTTGTATCTATATTGATGGAGTGGAAGCATCATCTCCAGGCTGAGGGACTGATTACCTTAAACTCCTAATCTTACCTTTGTATTGGAACGATGAAGTCATTGGTTGGCGAAACGTTTCCAGACGGTGCAACATATCCCAATGAAAAGCAGGGGCACCATGAACCATTGAGACACGATATAATAAGAACATAAGAACATAAGAAAGAAGGAACACTGCAGCAGGCCTACTGGCCCATGCGAGGCAGGTCCAAGTCTCCCACCGGCTTAAGCCAATGATTGAGGTATATAAATGGAAAACAGGAATAAATAAAGGGGATGTAAATAGCGTGCTAAAAATATCTTGTACTGACAGGACTCGAAGCAATGGCTTTAAGTTGGATAAATTCAGATTCAGAAGGGATATAGGAAAGCATTGGTTTGGTAGTAGAGTTGTCGATGAGTGGAACAAACTCCCGAGTACAGTTATAGAGGCTAAAACGTTGTGTAGTTTTAAAAATAGGCTAGATAAATATATGAGTGGGTGCGGGTGGGTGTGAGTTGGTTCTGACTAGCTTGTGCTACTAGGTCAGATGCCGTGCTCCTTCCTTAAGTGAATGTAACCTGACCTGGCAGGGTCGGGGCATTGGCTTAAGACGGTGGGAGACTTGGACCTGCCTCGCATGGGCCAGTAGGCCTGCTGCAGTGTTCCTTTCTTATGTTCTTATGATCCACCGGGAGGCCTGGTCGTGGACTGGGCCGCGGGGGCGTTGACCCCCGGAATACCCTCCAGGTAAGCTGCACTACCCGGAGGGTGTTTCCTGGGTCAACGCCCCCGAGGCCAGGTCCATGACCAGGCCTCACATGTTTGACTTTCTTGAGTTAACCCATCAGAATTAATAAGAAGAAAAGTCTTGTACACCGGATGTACATCTGGCCGGGCCTGCTGGGCCTGTGGCCGGCTACACCACCGCACAATATTCCTCATTAACTTAAAAAAACATTGTTGTTGTAAGAGTTGTGTCCGGGCTGGAACCACGGTGACCAAATCATTCTCTTAAATGCGTTTCCTGCCCCTAACCCAACCCAAAATTTCAATGGGAAGACTAACGAATACATTATTAGCTCCAATGGTTTCTTCAAGCTTATCTTCCATTTTATCCCTTCCTCTTTAGTGTCGTCTTTGTCCCGGGTTTGGTTTCTTTTTTCTTGTCTCTCGTCTTTTTTTTTTTTTTTTACCGGCCGTCGGTGTTGGACGGTCATATACTCTGAACCTGACTGTTGGGTTGTGGTGTTTAATTTTGATACGATAAATACGATAACAATATAATGATTATGATAATAGTTGTCTTTATTCTAAAGCGCTTCACCTACACAGTTGTCTTCTTCAGTTTAGTAGAGAGGCAGCAGAAGCAGTAGAGAAGTAAAGATGTAATCAGTCCATCATCCTTCAAGACTTCGTTTTGAAGACAAATTTCAATTCCTCAAACCATACCACGGGTGGGGTTCGAACCCGCGGTCAGAGAGTCTCAAAACTCCTGACCGCGGGTTCGAACCCCATCCGTGGTATGATTTGTTTGCAATCGAGTCATTACGATTTCGTGAGTCAAGTTGAATTCCACATTTGCGTAACATGATGGAGTAAACACATCATCTCTAGTTGAGGGACTGATAGTCAATTCTATGGTTGTTGAAATTAAACTTAGTGAACAACCCTTCTCTTAGGGCTGTAGTTGTATTAATGCTGGTAGAAGTACCGACAATGTTGGGTACAAGGCCACAAGTGCAACTAATGTGACATTGTGGCAACGTTTCGCTCCCCTGGAGCTTTGTCATGTCTCTGATTAGTTCCTGGTTGTGTGCCCACTGTCAACATATTGAGAAATATAACAATAGACAGTATAATCTGTATGTCAAAAATACCAGACATTAAACAAATGTGGTATAAACCTTGGTAATAAATACCGAAAAGTTGCTTAAGCAAGACACGTAAGAAAACACTGACCGAAACGTTGTTTAATAAATGTCATAGTGTTTGCTTACGTCTCTTAACCATTAAACAAATGTCCAGAATTTGCAGAAGACACGAGTGCATCAGTCACTTAAATGTTTTGTCAACTTGTTCTCAAGATTACTAAGGAATTAGCTTAGATAACTCTACTAATTCGTATTGTGCAAATCCAAACTTTTGTGTTTATTTAGGTACAGGTATACATAAGTATAATTATCATACATAGTTTAACACGTGTAAATTACTCACCAGGATAACCAACCCCACCCCCAAAAAAATCATAAATTAACACATGTGTAACACTTGCGTATCTTTATTGAGGAAACGTTTCGCCCCACAGTGGCTTCATCACTCCATACAAATAATTGATGGACTCATTCGTCGACTCAAGGTTGAGGGACTGATTACCTCAAACTCCTGATCTTCACCATTCTTCTTTGTATTGGACTGATGAAGCCACTGTGTGGCGAAACGTTTCCTCAATAAAGATACCCAAGTGTTACACATGTGTCTAATTTATCAGCGACTTAATTCCATTTCTGAAGCTATTATTATTTTTTTAACTTTAATAGCGCTACTAAATAGATTGTTCAACTTCTATTTTCAAACCAGTATTTTCCTGCATCTTTTCTAAATCTAAACTTATCCAATTTGAATCCATTATTTCCAGTTTTGGAGAGATATCCTTAGTATTGGCAGGGTGCCAAATAAGTGGAAAATGGCGAATGTAATACCTATTTTCAAAGCAGGTGACAGGTCCTTAGCTTCGAACTATAGACCAATAAGCCTAACCTCCATAGTGGGAAAATTTATGGAATCAATAATTGCCGAGGCAATTCGCAGCCATCTTGAAAAGCATAAATTAATCAAAGAATCTCAGCACGGTTTTACAAAAGGGCGTTCCTGCCTTACAAATTTAATAACTTTTTTCACTAAGGTGTTTGAGGAGGTAGATCATGGTAATGAATATGATATTGTGTATATGGACTTCAGTAAGGCTTTTGATAGAGTCCCACATCAGAGACTATTGAGGAAAATTAAGGCACACGGAATAGGAGGAGAAATTTTTCCTGGATAGAGGCATGGTTGACAAATAGGCAGCAGAGAGTTTGCATAAATGGGGAGAAATCAGAGTGGGGAAGTGTCACAAGCGGTGTTCCACAGGGGTCAGTATTGGGCCCCTTGTTGTTCTCAATCTACATAAACGACATAGATGAGGGAATAAATAGCGACATAAGCAAGTTTGCCGATGACACCAAATAGGCCGTCCAATTCATTCAAATGAGGACATTAGAGCACTCCAGGAAGATTTGAATAGACTGATGCAGTGGTCGGAGAAGTGGCAGATGCAGTTTAATATAGATAAATGCAAAGTTCTAAATATTGGACAGGACAATAACCATGCCACATATAAACTAAATAATATAGATCTTAATACTACTGATTGCGAAAAGGATTTAGGAGTTCTGGTTAGCAGTAATCTAAAACCAAGACAGCAGTGCATAAGTGTTCGCAATAAAGCGAACAGAATCCTTGGCTTCATATCAAGAAGCATAAATAATAGGAGTCCTCAGGTTGTTCTTCAACTCTATATATCCTTGGTGAGGCCTCATCTAGATTATGCTGCACAGTTTTGGTCACCGTATTACAGAATGGATATAAATGCTCTGGAAAACGTACAAAGGAGGATGACTAAGTTGATTCCATGTATCAGAAATCTTCCCTATGAGGATAGACTGAGGGCCCTGAATCTGCACTCTCTAGAAAGGCGTAGAATTAGGGGGATATGATTGAGGTGTATAAATGGAAAACAGGAATAAATAAAGGTGATGTAAATAGCGTGCTAAAAATATCTAGTATTGACAGGACTCGCAGCAATGGCTTTAAGTTGGATAAATTCAGATTCAGGAAGGATATAGGAAAGCATTGGTTTGGTAATAGAGTTGTCGATGAGTGGAACAAACTCCGAGTACAGTTATAGAGGCTAAAACGTTGTGTAGTTTTAAAAATAGGCTGGATAAATATATGAGTGGGTGCGGGTGGGTGTGAGTTGGACCTGACTAGTTTGTGCTACTAGGTCAGATGCCGTGCTCCTTCCTTAAGTGAATGTAACCTGACCTGGATGGGTCGGGGCATTGGCTTAAGTCGGTGGGAGATTTGGACCTGCCTCGCATGGGCCAGTAGGCCTGCTGCAGTGTTCCTCCTTTCTTATGTTCTTAAAACAACACAGATTGAACTGATGTGACACTTTACTGTGGCAACGTTTCGCTCTCCAGGAGCTTTATCAAGTGTGTACACTTCAATCATGTCTCCCCTTATTTTTCTACGTCTTAAAAGAGAATGGAGGTTCAGAGCTGCACTAGAAGCATTACTTTCCTTGGCATGGGACGCTAGTTTTTCTCTCTCGTCACTCCAGGCTAGGAGGTGTGGCGCTCTCATCATCCCACTACACCTGCCTCCACTTAGTCTACCTCCTGGACACCCACAACACCTCCTACCCAAAGACATTGACCAACTCAGCCTCCAGCCACAACCTTGCTGGCCTGCAACACCTCTATGTAGGAGGCCAGTGTTGATCATCCTGATCACCAGTACGCTAGCGACCACTGTTATTGTGACCCACTATAGGGCCATCAGCCACTGTTATTGTGACCCACTATAGGGCCATCAGCCACTGTTATTGTGACCCACTATAGGGCCATCAGCCACTGTTATTGTGACCCGCTATAGGGCCATCAGCCACTGTTATTGTGACCCGCTATAGGGCCATCAGCCACTGTTATTGTGACCCGCTATAGGGCCATCAGCCATTGTTATTGTGACCCGCTATAGAGCCATCAGCCACTGTTATTGTGACCCGCTATAGGGCCATCAGCCACTGTTATTGTGACCCGCTATAGGGCCATCAGCCACTGTTATTGTGACCCGCTATAGGGTAATCAGCTACTGTTACCGTGACCCGCTATAGGGTCATCAGCCACTGTTACCATGACCCGCTATAGAGCCATCAGCCACTTACCGTGACCCGCTATAGGGTCATCAGCCACTGTTACTGTGACCCGCTATAGGGTCATCAGGCACTGCTACCATGAACCGCAATAGGGCCATTGACCACTGTTACTTGCTATAGGACCATCATCCACTATTACCGTGACCCGCTATAGGGTAATCATCCACTGTTACCGTGACCCGCTATAGGGTAATCATCCACTGTTACCGTGACCCGCTATAGGGTAATCATCCACTGTTACCGTGACCCGCTATAGGTCCACCATCCACTGATACCGTCGAACGCTCTGGGATTATTGGAACCACTGAACAAATCATCTCATGACAAAGATTTATTACCATTAATATGTCGTTAGTGTGTGTTACATGTCCTTTATCTCGTTGACATTCCTGGAGCAGCAACTGAAGGAGCCGTCACCGAAGAGCTGGATCAGGATGCTGTTCCTTGCTAATGTTTACTGTCTGCAGTATAAAAGCCCCTTCGTGCATATTCTATACTTGAATCTATATTGATGGAGTGGAAGCATCATCTCCAGGCTGAGGGACTGATTACCTTAAACTCCTAATCTTTTACCTTTGTATTGGAACGATGAAGCCATTGGTTGGCGAAACGTTTCCAGACGGTGCAACATATCCCAATGAAAAGCAGGGGCACCATGAACCATTGAGACACGATATAATAAGTCTAATGAGTCCAAGACTATTCAGTAATCTCCTCTCGTACGTAAGAGAGAACTGTATAGGTTGTATAACTTATTCAGCGCCCTCTTGAAGACAACTAGGGCTTTATTAGCAATCACTTTTCTGTATGATCAGCTGGGCTCTAGTTCGCATGTTGAATTGCGTGCAGCCAGCAGTAACAGCCTGATTAATCAGACCTTGATCGCTAAGACTGGTCTGAGACAGGGCCACGGGGGCGTTTGACCCCTAAAAACCTTCAGGGAGACTCCAGGTAGAAATATAAACAGTGAAGAATAGAGTTGGGCTATTCGTTTACGTCTCTGATTGTGATAAATGTTTGTTTACATCATTTTCCACTTACAAATTGTGAATGTCATTCTTCGTGGACTGTGATACAAGGCAAAATATTTTATTAAGCCCAGACACGACTGAGTGTCACACTGAGCGATAGTCTTAACATTATGTTGCATAAGTGTCTCAATTCTTCAGTCTTAACAGCGTTCACAAGATGTGTGGTGCTGTGCGTATCAGTTACTGGGGACCTGAAGGGGTTGTAAGGGCTCCTCCAGCCTCTTGAAGTGGTAGTGGAGGCTGCCATCATCCTACCATTGAGGCAGTGGAGGCTGCCATCATCCTACCATTGAGGCAGTGGAGGCTGCCATCATCCTACCATTGAGGCAGTGGAGGCTGCCATCATCCTACCATTGAGGCAGTGGAGGCTGCCATCATCCTACCATTGAGGCAGTGGAGGCTGCCATCATCCTACCATTGAGACAGTGGAGGCTGCCATCATCCTACCATTGAGACAGTGGAGGCTGCCATCATCCTACCATTGAGGCAGTGGAGGCTGCCATCATCCTACCATTGAGGCAGTAGAGGCTGCCATCATCCTACCATTGAGACAGTGGAGGCTGCCATCATCCTACCATTGAGGCAGTGGAGGCTGCCATCAACCTACCATTGAGGCAGTGGAGGCTGCCATCATCCTACCATTGAGACAGTGGAGGCTGCCATCATCCTACCATTGAGGCAGTGGAGGCTGCCATCATCCTACCATTGAGGCAGTGGAGGCTGCCATCATCCTACCATTGAGGCAGTGGAGGCTGCCATCATCCTACCATTGAGGCAGTGGAGGCTGCCATCATCCTACCATTGAGGCAGTGGAGGCTGCCATCATCCTACCATTGAGGCAGTGGAGGCTGCCATCATCCTACCATTGAGGCAGTGGAGGCTGCCATCATCCTATCATTGAGGCAGTGGAGGCTGCCATCATCCTACCATTGAGGCAGTAGAGGCTGCCATCGTCCTACCATTGAGGCAGTGGAGGCTGCCATCGTCCTACCATTGAGGCAGTGGAGGCTGCCATCGTCCTACCATTGAGGCAGTGGAGGCTGCCATCATCCTACCATTGAGGCAGTGGAGCTGCCATCATCCTACCATTGAGGCAGTAGAGGCTGCCATCAACCTACCATTGAGGCAGTGGAGGCTGCCATCAACCTACCATTGAGGCAGTAGAGGCTGCCATCAACCTACCATTGAGGCAGTGGAGGCTGCCATCATCCTACCATTGAGGCAGTGGAGGCTGCCATCATCCTACCATTGAGGCAGTGGAGGCTGCCATCAACCTACCATTGAGGCAGTGGAGGCTGCCATCATCCTACCATTGAGGCAGTGGAGGCTGCCATCATCCTACCATTGAGGCAGTGGAGGCTGCCATCAACCTACCATTGAGGCAGTGGAGGCTGCCATCATCCTACCATTGAGGCAGTGGAGGCTGCCATCATCCTACCATTGAGGCAGTGGAGGCTGCCATCATCCTACCATTGAGGCAGTAGAGGCTGCCATCAACCTACCATTGAGGCAGTGGAGGCTGCCATCATCCTACCATTGAGGCAGTAGAGGCTGCCATCATCCTACCATTGAGGCAGTAGAGGCTGCCATCATCCTACCATTGAGGCAGTAGAGGCTGCACAAATAACCCGCTTGTAGGAGAAAGAAAACGACGTTTCGCTAGTTAATGACCCAAGTGCGGGTATTGTGTATTAAATCAGATAATGGTATGCAATGCTAACAGGTTGATAACAAGACACATGTACAACCGTTAGATATCTTTATCCCGAAACGTTTCGCCTACACAGTAGACTTCTTCAGTCGAGTACAGAGGCAGTAGAGATGTAAACACGATATTATCAGTCCATGACCCTTGAAGACTTACTGTTGAGGTGGTCAGTCCCTGCTACATTTTCTGTATTCCGCCTTTTTATTATCTTCTGGAGTTTTTTGCGTACCTCTAAGAATAGGTCCCCTCAAGGAAGGTTCCTCGACACCCACCCACACCCACTCATGTCTTTGTCTAACGTAGTAGTAAGTGTAGACCCCTACGTTGTCTTTAAGAGGGAACTGGATAGGTTAATTAAAGTCAGTTCCTGACCAGTCCGGTTGTCGTTCGGACGTTGGACTGTGGCCACCAGTAACAGCCTGGTTAATTAGGCTTTGATGCACTGGGAGGCCTGGTTATGGGCCGGGCCGCGGAGGCGTTGACCCCTGAAACACCCAGGTAGGCCTACTGCATTGTTCCTACCTTCTTATGTTCCCTCAGCCTATCGTTGAGGCAGTGCAGGTTAATTCAGTCTCCCACAGTAACAGTGGAGGTTCCTACAACCTCCCACAGAGGCAGTGGAGGTTCCTACAACCTCCCACAGTCACAGTGAGGTTCCTGCAACCTCCCACAGTCACAGTGAAGGTTCCTGCAACCTCCCACAGTGGAGGTTCCTGTAACCTCCCACGGCGACAGTGAAGGTTCCTGCAGCCTCCCACAGAGGCAGTGGAGGTTCCTGCAGCCTCCCGCGGCAGGAGTAGTAATTGCGCTACCGTGTTGTTGACCCTCCGACCAGCAGGAGGCCCGTGCAGCCTCCGCAAGCAGGAAGGGACGCAAGGGCCCGGTATCAGCCTCTAGCACAGCTCCAGAAGCGCAAGAGCCCGGTATAAGCAGCCTCTCAGCACAGCCCAGGAATGGACGCAGGAGCCCGGTAGCAGCAGCCTCTGAGCACAGCCCAGGAAGGGACGCAAGAGCCCGGTAACAGTAGCCTCTCAGCACAGCCCAGGAAGGGACGCAGGAGCCCGGTAGCAGTAGCCTCTGAGCACAGCCCAGGAAGGGACGCAGGAGCCCGGTAGCAGTAGCCTCTGAGCACAGCCCAGGAAGGGACGCAGAGCCCGGTAACAGTAGCCTCTGAGCACAGCCCAGGAAGGACGCAGGAGCCCGGTATCAGTAGCCTCTGAGCACAGCCCAGGAAGGGACGCAAGAGCCCGGTAGCAGTAGCCTCTGAGCACAGCCCAGGAAGGGACGCAGGAGCCCGGTAGCAGTAGCCTCTGAGCACAGCCCAGGAAGGGACGCAGGAGCCCGGTAGCAGTAGCCTCTGAGCACAGCCCAGGAAGGGACGCAGGAGCCCGGTAGCAGTAGCCTCTGAGCACAGCCCAGGAAGGGACGTAGGAGTGAGCATTATTATAGTCGTAACACCAATTTCTCAAATGCGGGCTTGAGGCTACGTCTCGCTGCGTTCTGACCGACTTCATTTCGTTCACCCTGACGTTCTTTTACGTCTCGTAGGAAGGTTCTAGTGTAGTGTAACGTATTGCCTACTCTAGCAGCTGTATGTTGCTGTATTTATAAAATCATTGTAGAACAAACATCTGGCATCCTATCGGACTACGTTTCGCTGTATTCTGGCCTCGTTCCGTCATCAATTCGTTCACCCTGACGTTTCTTTACGTCGTGAGAGGCTGACCGTCTACTAGGAACGTTCAGCTATAGCTGTAGCAACTTACAGCTACTCTAGTAGCTGTAAGTTGCTGTATTTATAAAATCTCTGAAATACAAAGCATCCGGCATCCTCTCATTATAGCCATCTCAGGGTGTTTTTTTCTTTTAGCATCGCTAAGAAACCTTCAGCGGGGTTTCAGAATTTATCGTCCGGGTGAGGAGGCCCGTTAGGGCTGCCTGGCGAGCGAACTTTGTAGGGACGCGAGTGAAAGGTTGGCGGGGTTGATATTTGCCAGGGGTTAAAAAGAGAACTATTACCGAGTTGATTCCTAGTGAGTGGAGGAGGCAGTAGACAAGGTAGTAGACAAGGCAGTAGACGAGGTAGTAGACAAGGCAGTAGACGAGGTAGTAGACAAGGCAGTAGACGAGGTAGTAGAGGTAGTAGACGAGGCAGTAGACGAGACAGTAGAGGTAGTAGACAAGGCAGTAGACGAGGTAGTAGACAAGGCAGTAGACGAGGTAGTAGACGAGGCAGTAGACGAGGTAGTAGACGAGGCAGTAGACGAGGTAGTAGACAAGGCAGTAGACGAGGTAGTAGACGAGGTAGTAGACGAGGCAGTAGACGAGGTAGTAGACGAGGCAGTAGACGAGGTAGTAGACAAGGCAGTAGACGAGGTAGTAGACGAGGCAGTAGACGAGTAGTAGACAAGGCAGTAGAGGTAGTAGACGAGGCAGTAGAGGTAGTAGACGAGGCAGTAGAGGTAGTAGACGAGGCAGTAGAGGTAGTAGACGAGGGCAGTAGAGGTAGTAGACGGGGCAGTAGAGGTAGTAGACGGGGCAGTAGAGGTAGTAGACGAGGCAGTAGAGGTAGTAGACTAGGCAGTAGAGGTAGTAGACAGGCAGTAGAGGTAGTAGACGAGGCAGTAGAGGTAGTAGACGGGGCAGTAGAGGTAGTAGACAGGCAGTAGAGGTAGTAGACTAGGCAGTAGAGGTAGTAGACTAGGCAGTAGAGGTAGTAGACTAGGCAGTAGAGGTAGTAGACTAGGCAGTAGAGGTAGTAGACTAGGCAGTAGAGGTGGTAGACGGGGCAGTAGAAGTAGACGGGACAGTAGAAGTAGACGGCAGTAGAGGTAGTAGACTAGGCAGTAGAGGTAGTAGATTAGGCAGCAGAGGTAGTAGACTAGGCAGTAGAGGTGGTAGACGTTACAGTAGAGGTAGTAGACGAGGGAGTGGAGGTAGTAGACGAGGGAGTGGAGGTAGTAGACGAGGGAGTGGAGGTAGTAGACGAGGGAGTGGAGGTAGTAGACGAGGGAGTGGAGGTAGTAGACGAGGCAGTAGAGGTAGTAGACGAGGGAGTGGAGGTAGTAGACGAGGCAGTAGAGAAAGTAAACGAGGCAGTAGAGGTAGTAGACGAGGCAGTAGAGAAAGTAAACGAGGCAGTAGAGGTAGTAGATGAGAGGACCCTTCAGGCAGGTCTCGGCCGAGATAACCAAAACAGCTTTTTCTCCGGCACCACTGGTGACACCCTGCGGCCAGGGTGAGAAAGCTGATTTAGACACATGATTGCAGAAGTGGGTTGTAGTTATCAGTTGGTGTTATTGAGCCAAATAAGTGGGTGTTCGTTAAGGAACACACTCCACGTTCCTGGGTGCTTCTGTCAGCCAGCTGTGGTCAATAGTGTGGGTACTGCTCATGCTGTGACCTGGACCTGACTAGGTTGGGTCAGTGGCATAAGCCGGTAGGCGATTTGGACCTGCCTCACATGGGCCAGTAGGCCTGCTGCAGTGTTCCTTCTTTCTTAAGGAAGAACACTGTAGCAAGCCTACTGACCATACAAGGCAGGTTCTTATCAAACCCAAACCAATCTTGATGGAACACATCGATTCCAGGCCGAGGGACTGATTACCTCAAACTCCTCCTCTTTTTCTACCGTTCTTCTTTGTATTGGACTGATGAAGCCACTGGCTGGCGAAACGTTTCCTCAGTAAAAAATCCCAAATGTTGCACAAGTTTTTTATTCTTCAACCTGGAGTCCGGGGGTCAACGCCCCCGTTACCATGACCTTGACCAGTCCTCCCACAGTGGATGACCTGGAACTCCCTCCAGGTCGTGGTCGTGGACCGGGCCGCGGGGGCGCTGATCCCCGGAATACCCTCCAGGTAGACTCCAGGCAGGTAGACTTAAAGTGCTTAGTCATCTGCATATGACTGATGACTGAGTACCCATAACTGATGACTCTGGCCACTCGAGAGTAATGATTCGGGAATCTGAAGCTTTGTGCGGAGAATCGGGTTCCTTTTTGAGGTCTGGATCCCCGAAGCCTCTCCCAAGGGGAGACTTCGAGTCAAAGAATGGCCCGCTGAAGACCCGACCTCCCATCCATCTCTAGCCTAGTCAGGGTGTGAATAGGAGCGGTAGACCGTAGAGTAGCGGTGAGGGGTGTGTGGGTGGGTCATTCAGGGTGTGGGTGGGTAGAGTGGGCGAGCAATACAGGGTGTGGGTGAGTGTGACCATCAGTCACAGGCTGGGTAACGTATAGTGGGTGGATGTTGAAGATTGTGGGTGGGATGTGTGTGGGTGGGACTTTGAGGGTGTGGGTGATAGTGGGCTGGTCATGGAGGGTGTAACTGACTCGCTGGGAGTTGCGAGGTCGTGTAGAACAAGACCATACTATGAAATCAGTATTTTCATAGTATGGTAAGTCAAGAGATCTACCAGGTAGATGAGTAGATGGAAGAATCTACTGTGATCTACCAGGTAGATGAGTCTACCTGGAGGGCATTCCGGGATCGACGTCCCAGCGGCCCGGTCTATGACCAGGCCTCCCGGTGGATCAGGGCATGATCAACGAAACTGTTACTGCTGGCTGCACGTAGTCCAACAAACGAACCACAGCCCGGCTGATCTGGCACTGACTTTATGTATCTGTCCAGCTCCCTCTTGAAGGCAACCAGAGTAGATGGAAGAATCTACTGTGATCTACCAGGTAGATGAGTAGATAGAAGAATCTACTGTGATCTACCAGGTAGATGAGTAGATGGAAGAATCTACTGTGATCTACCAGGTAGATGAGTAGATGGAAGAATCTACTGTGATCTACCAGGTAGATGAGTAGATGGAAGAATCTACTGTGATATACCAGGTAGATGAGTAGATGGAAGAATCTACTGTGATCTACCAGGTAATGAGTAGATGGAAGAATCTACTGTGGTCTACCAGGTAGATAAGTAGATGGAAGAATCTACTGTGATCTACCAAGTACATGAGTAGATGTAAGAATTTAACTGTGATCTACCAGGTAGATGAGAAGATGTGAGAATCTAACTACTGTGATCTACCAGGTAGACAAAGGTAGATATCACCACACCTACTGACGGGCCACCAGCAACTACAGCCTGGTTAACCAGGCAAGCACCAGACGAGCCTGGCCTAGAACCGGGCTGCTGGGGCAGGAAAATCTGGAAACCCGTCAGAAATATAACAAAAACGCTCAGGACATATTTAGTGGCGAGGTTTCGGTCCTAAATGCGTTTCGAACCTATTTTTTCTGAAGCTGAACTTTCTGTGGTTCAAAAAATATATTTATATTTGCAAATACAAGATAAAATCACTTCAGTAGGCCTAGTGGCCTATGTTGAAAATTGTAAAATATACAAGACCATGGAGCTGAATTCTTCTCCAGGCTGAGGGACTGACCACCTCAAATACTGTTTCTCCAAGGATAATGGACTGATTACATCGTCTTTATTTCACTGCTACTACTGCCTTTGTATTTGACTGAAGAAGCCTACTGTGATGTTCGAACTGCGAAAAGTTCAATGTCCGAAACAGTATTTTCAAGGCTTTAATTATCAGCCTCACACACGAGGCCTGGTCACACCGGGCCGGGGGGCGTTGACCCCTTAAACCCTCTCTAGATATACTGGAGGATGTTGAACTGACTCTCTCAAAAGTCTGAGTCAGGTCAATGTCAGAGGTCACCTCAAAGCAATTTTGGAACAGGAGTTCCCTGTAGAAGTCTGTTACAGCTGAACTGAAACTGTGTTCGCAAACGTTAAGACTGAAATGTTCGAACAATGTGACCGTTGATGTCCTGCACGGTCAACAGGACTGACTTCATAGGGATTGACGGGAAATGTTTTGACGGCAAGATGCTGGTTGTATTTGTGGAGTCATGCACGTAAACTGATTCACTTACTTTTCAATTTGAAAGTTTATGTTTGTGAGATTTGGTTGAAGTGTGATCCAGGCATCAGCGGAGGCAGATAATGCTCTAGTGCTCTCCAAATTTTCGAGGCACTTCAACTGGCCCTCTCCCTTCTTTCCAGACTCCTATCTTTACTGGACTCATTATTTAAGGACCACTCTCTTTAGCAGGACCCTTTTTTACTGTCCTTCTTTCAGTGACCTCCCATTCTTTACCACCCTCCTCTTAGAGGACCTTTACCAATTACAGGACCGGACCTCCTTCTTACCAGGACCCTCCCTTCTTTACCAGGACCCTCCCTTCTTTACCAGGACCCTCCCTTCTTTACCAGGACCCTCCCTTCTTTACCAGGACCCTCCCTCCTTTACCAGGACCCTCCCTCCTTTACCAGGACCCTCCCTTCTTTACCAGGACCCTCCCTCCTTTACCAGGACCCTCCCTCCTTTATCAGGACTCTTCCTCCTTTATCAGGACCCTCCCTCCTTTACCAGGGTTCTCCCTCTCTACCAGGGTTTTCCATCTCTCTACCAGAACCCTCTCTCTCTCTCTCTCTCTCTCTCTCTCTCTCTCTCTCTCTCTCTCTCTCTCTCTCTCTCCTCTCTCTCAGGGTCTTCTCTCTACCAGGGTCCTCCCTCCACCAGGACCCTCCCTCCTTCTTCCCTCCCGTGACGGATACCTCCTCCCCGGAGGTACTGGTTGACTCCACCTTTAAAATACAAGATAAAGTCAAGTGTTTTTGCTCTTCCATAACAAAGACTGTTGTGGTAATTATTTATATACGTTATAGTGTGGTGGTGGTAGTGCAGGTAGTAGCAATGGTGGTAGTTGCAGCAGTGATGGTGGTGGTGGTGGTGACAGTAGTAGTGGTGGTGACAGTAGTAGTGGTGGTAGTTGTAGTGATGGTGATGGCAGAACACATACTCCTGGGTTATTAACCCAAGCAAGCAATGTAGTCTGGCTTATTTCCATTAGTCTCCGTACCCTAAGATGCAACCCAAGCCAGTCAATCACCCAAGTACCTATTTACTACTAGGTAAATATGAGTTCAACGTGTCCTAGGATCCACTTGTCCGGATTCGCCTGGGAATCGAACCTGGGTCCCCTCCGTTGCAAGCGGAGTGGTTTTGGAGGATGGTAACTACGAGAGAAAGTCTTATCTCACCTGTCTCAGGTACAAGGGGCGTCATCTTAGTTGCTACGTCACTTCCGGCAGGGGCATAATTGAGAGAGAGAGAGAGAGAGAGAGAGAGAGAGAGAGAGAGAGAGAGAGAGAGAGAGAGGATCAACAGCATTCTCAAGAGAGAGAGAGAGGGTCAACAGCATTCTCAAGAGAGAGAGAGGGGTGGGGGATCTGCAGCATCCTCAGAGAGAGAGGATCTACAGCATCCCCAGAGACAGGATCCCTCACCTCTTAACATACGATCTGCCTAACAGCATCATCTTTGTGACTGATTTCCAGTGTATAAATGCCAGAGGAGCCTTTAGTATTTACCTTCCTTGAGTCTACCTGAAGGGTGTTTCGAGGGTCAACGCCCACGTTACCCGGTCCTTGACTAGGCCTCCCAGTGGACCAAAGCCTGATCAACTAGGCCTCCCAGTGGACCAAAGCCTGATCAACTAGGCCCCCCAGTGGACCAAAGCCTGATCAACTAGGCTGTTCAACGTACGAACCACAGCCCGGCCGATCGTTTACTGACTTTAGGTATCTGTCCAGCTCCCTCTTGAAGACAGCCAGGGGTCTATTGGTAATTCCCCTTATATATGATGGGAGGCTGGTGAAGTCTTGGACCATGGATCAGTTCTTGGGTGTGTGCGTGTCCAGTCCGTGACATGGCTGAGCTGTCACGGCTCACAAATAGCAACCCTTATATACCATCAACATCACGCGGCTTTCTTTCTGGGAGCAATTATGTACAAGAAACAGTGTGTCTCTCACGATATAATCCCCCCACCACTTACTGTAAAAGTTGTATAGTGGGAACACCAACAGTGTTCTGCTACAGACTCTGCATGATAGTTACACAGTGGGAACACCAGCAGTGTTGCTACACTATTCTATGTGATAGTTACACAGTGGTAACACCAGCAGTGTTGCTACACTATTCTATATGATAGTTACAGTGGTAACACCAGCAGTGTTGCTACACTATTCTATATGATAGTTACACAGTGGTAACACCAGCAGTGTTGCTACACTATTCTATATGATAGTTACACAGTGGGAACACCAGCATTGTGTTTCTACACTATTCTATTTGATGAGTGGGAACACCCTTAGCTACAGACCAGGCCTACTGGTACATCAAGGCCTGATCAACCAGGCTGTTACTGCTGGCCGCACGCAGTGCGACATACAAACCACAGTCCGGCTGACCAGGAACTGAGCTGGAGAAACGTATCTAGTTCCTTCTTGAAGACATCCAGGGGTTTCTTAGTAATTCCCCTCGTGAATGTGGGAGGCTGATGAAAAGCCTTGGACCCCTTACACTTAATGTGTTATACCTATGTATTGAAAGCATCCCTGTTCTTTACTGAAGGTATTTTGTACCGTCTTCAGTGTATCTTTCATAAGGAGTGATTCCAGTGTGCAGATTTGAGAGCAAGCTCTAGGATTTTGTCTGCAAAGGATGGTACGGTGCTATGATTTATGTCCCTGTCTATGTCAGCAATGGTTTTAAATTTGAAAAATTCAGTTCAGGAAGGATATAGGAAAGCACTGGTTTGGTATTCCTTAGATAGGGTATCCTGTCATGGCCAGGATAGGGTATTCTGATGTGGTCGAGAGGGTATCCTGCCGTGGGCAGTCTCCAGTGAGGGTACCTGTGTGAAATTGTTTGATAATCCCCAACACACATCCTGAAGGGTCCTGCGGGAGAGCCAGGTTCCCATGAGAGACTGTCAGAGCCACAGGATCCTAGGGGCAGCGGCTGTGGTTGCGGCTGCGGCTACCCCAAGGGTTTCCGGAACACCGCAAGCCAGCCTCAAGTTACCTGAAGGAGGAGCTGCCGTGGGGTTGTGGTTGACAACAATATTCCAGCCTATAGAAAAGGGACTAAAGAGGACCATCATTGGCTTGGCATATCTTGTTTTGAAGGTTCTCGTTATCCATCTCCATAATTTTCCTCGCAGTTGTGATAACTGCTAGGTAAATGGACGCAGATGCAACCAGCAGCAACAGCCTGGTTGATCAGGGAAGCACCAGTCTTCAATAGATGGCGAAACGTCTTCAAATCAAGATAATGAGACACTTATGCAGCATCTGGGAATCTTCACTGAGGAAATAAAATGTTCCGCCAGCCAGTGGTTTCTTCAGTCCAATATAGTGAAGAACGGTGGAAGCTGAGGAATAGTTTGAGGTAATCAGTCCCTCAGCCTGGAGTCGATGTGATCAACACTGACCCACTGAACATTTATACCTGACCAATTTCGAGTCTCTACCAGGCTTGTCTAGTCAACCAGACTGTTGCTGCTGGCGGCCTACTGGCCCACGCATCCATCACAGCCTGGTTGATACAGTTTTATATATTAGAATGCGAAAATAAAGAAATTCTTTCGTTTTAGTACTCAGTACTTTAGTACTAAATATTTAGTACTTTGAACATAAGTAGCACTGCAGCAGGCCTACTGGCTCATACTAAATTGGGTAGTATTTAGTACCAGATAAGCGGCAGCAGGAGCAGTTCTTAGGTTCTTAGCGACAGCAGGAGCTGTTCTTAGGTTCTTAGCGACAGCAGGAGCTGTTCTTAGGTTCTTAGCGGCAGCAGGAGCTGTTCTTAGGTTCTTAGCGACAGCAGGAGCTGTTCTTAGGTTCTTAGCGACAGCAGGAGCTGTTCTTAGGTTCTTAGCGACAGCAGGAGCTGTTCTTAGATTCTTAGCGACAGTAGAAGCTGCTCTTAGGTTCTTAGCGACAGCAGGAGCTGTTGTTAGGTTCTTAGCGACAGCAGAAGATAGCGTAGGATCGTAACGTGTTGTTGGCGCCCTGCTGAGGCACAGCCTCTCCGGGCAATTAACATAGCAGTGGACCGTTATCCCGGCACGCTAGTTGGCTAGCACCGCTATCCTAGCCATGCGGCCCAGACGCTATGCGCTTGGTCCTAGCACCGCTATCCAGCATGCTAGCTTGGCCTAGCACCGCTATCCCGGCAGCTAGTTGGCCCTAGCACCGCTATCTGCTGTAGCTGGCCCCTAGCAAACCGCTATCCCGGCACGCAGTTGGCCCCTAGCACCGCTATCCTAGCATGCTAGCTGGCCCCTAGCACGCTGGCTGGCCCCTAGCACCGCTATCCTAGCATGCTAGCTGGCCCCTAGCACCGCTATCCAGCACGCAGCTGGCCCTAGCACCGCTATGCCCTAGCACGCTAGCTGGCCCCTTGCATCGCTATCCTAGCACGCTAGCTGGCCCCTAACACCGCTATCCTAGCACGCTAGCTGGCCCTAGCACCGCTATCCTAGCACGCTAGCTGGCCCCTAGCACCGCTATCCCAGCACGCTAGCTGGCCCCTAGCACCGCTATCCCAGCACGCTAGCTGGCCCCTAGCACCGCTATCCTAGCACGCTAGCTGGCCCCTAGCACCGCTATCCCAGCACGCTATCTGGCCCTAGCACTGCTATCCCAGCACGCTAGCTCTGGCCCCTAGGCACCGCTATCCCAGCAGCTAGCTGGCCCCTAGCACTGCTATCCCAGCACGCTAGCTGGCCCCTAGCACCGCTATCCTAGCACGCTAGCTGGCCCCTAGCACCGCTATCCCGGCACGCTAGTTGGCCCCTAGCACCGCTATCCTAGCATGCTAGCTGGCCCCTAGCACCGCTATCCCGGCACGCTAGTTGGCCCCTAGCACCGCTATCCTAGCATGCTAGCTGGCCCCTAGCACGCTGGCTGGCCCCTAGCACCGCTATCCCGGCAGCACGCTAGCTGGCCCCTAGCACCGCTATCCCAGCACGCTAGCTGGCCCCTAGCACCGCTATCCCAGCACGCTAGCTGGCCCCTAGCACCGCTATCCTAGCATGCTAGCTAGCCCCTTGCTCCGCTAGCCTAGTACGCTGGCTGGCCCCTAGCACCGCTATCCCAGCACGCTGACTGGCCCCTAGCACCGGTATCCCAGCACGCAAGTTGGCCCCTAGCACCGCTATCCTAGCATGCTAGCTGGCCCCTAGCTCCACTATCCCAGCACGCTATCTGGCCCCTAGCACCGCTATCCCAGCACGCTAGCTAGCCCCTAACACCGCTATCCTAGCACGCTAGCTGGCCCCTTGCATCGCTATCCTAGCACGCTAGCTGGCCCCTAACACCGCTATCCTAGCACGCTAGCTGGCCCCAAGAACCGCTATCCTAGCACGCTAGCTGGCCCCAAGAACCGCTATCGTAGCACGCTAGCTGGCCCCTTGCATCGCTATCGTAGCACGCTAGCTGGCCCCTAGCACCGCTATCCTAGCATGCTAGCTGGCCCCTTGCATCGCTATCGTAGCACGCTAGCTGGCCCCTAGCACTGCTATCCCAGCACGCTAGCTGGCCCCTAGCACTGCTATCCCAGCACACTAGCTGCCTCCTAGCTCCGCTATCCCTGCACTCTAGCTGGCCCCTAGCACCGCTATCCTAGCATGCTAGCTGGCCCTAGCACTGCTATCCCAGCACGCTAGCTGGCCCCTAGCACCGCTATCCTAGCACGCTAGCTGGCCCCTAGCACCGCTATCCTAGCACGCTAGCTGGCCCCTAACACCGCTATCCCAGCACACTAGCTGCCTCCTAGCTCCGCTATCCCTGCACGCTAGCTGGCCCCTAACACCGCTATCCCAGCACACTAGCTGCCTCCTAGCACCGCTATCCCAGCACGCAAGTTCGCCCCTAGCACCGCTATCCTAGCACGCTAGCTGGCCCATAGCACCGCTACTTCCAGCACCAATCTCTCTCTCTCTCTCTCTCCCATGCTTATTATGGGCCAGTAGGACTGCTGCAGTGCTCTTTCCTTATGTTCAGCCAGGCTGTGGTTAGTATGCTAGGTAACATATTGTTGGTAACTCTACCAACATTATTACAATGTGGTTCGTATGTTGGATTGCGTGGAACAGCCTGGTTGATTGGGCTTTGATCGACCAGAAGGCCTGGTCTTGAGGGGGACTGACCCCCGGAAACATCCTCCAGTTATGCGCTAAAAGTAAGACTGGTGTGGGTCTTAGACCCGTTGACCAGACGACTATATAGGGAACACACACCGTCCACAAAGTATAAACAAACGCATTTCCTCCGCCATTAAAAAGTCATTTATACCCCAGCTGCCTTTTTTGTCTAATCTTGCCAGACAGACGTATCCTCCTTGGTAGGTATACTCATAGTAGCTCCCTGTTAGGGTACAATGTAGCCGTGTTAACCCCCCTGTCTAATTCACATACCTGCTGATGCTAGTGTCCATATTTGAACTGCTGTTGATCTGTGTCCGTAAGGGAGGATTTTGGCCTTGATCCTTCCTAGTTTGGACCTGCCTAGCATGGGCCAGTAAGCCTGTTGCAGTGCTCCTTCTTATGTTTTTATCAGAGCCACGTAGAGCTGTGGCAACATTTGCTTACTGACCTCAAGCAAATCCCGCCGGGAGACGGCGGGTTCGTTAGCGAGATCAGAGAAGCGGTCCAGTGAAACCTGGAGTCAGCTGAAAATCAGACAACATCTGGGTATCTTTATTGTAGACGTTTCGCCAACCAGTGGTTTTATCAATACAAACTCAAGGACATAATTGGATGAAAGTAGAATTATATAGAAAAGATGAGGTAATCAGTCCCTCAGCCTTGGAGTTGAAGAGCACCGTAGTCGTGAAGTACTCTCTGGAGTACTCTGGAGTACAGGCAGCAGGCTGGCGCTTATATATATATACTGGCGTCAGGTGGTAAGGGACGGATAGCAGACTAGGGCATAGTCACTGGTAGGTGGGATTCCCCAGTGGAAGTAAGTCATATCCAAGGGACGGGTTAGTAGTAGTGAAGAAGGTTGTGTAGATGTCCTCTGAACCAAGATTCCATGTTGTTGCAGTGTCTGACAAGTTGTACACGAATGGGATACAGTACCGATAAGAAGACGGTATTGTATACTGACTCCCTAGACGGGGGTCAAAGGGTTCGTTTCCGAGATCAGAGGAGTCGGCGTCTGAGGTTAAAAACTGATGCGGACTATAGCACATTGTTTACAAGTTACTGGTCAGTATACCTCATAAATGAAATATTAAATCTCTCAGATATGTACATGAATGAGTGTGAGTGGGTTATTTGTATGGCTTGAGCCAGTGGGTTTGATGTATTGCTCTCTCTCCTTGAGTGGATGTGACTTGGATCTCACTGGCCTAGGCCACTTGGTGACTTGGACCCGCCTAGCACCTGACCTCACTCAGGGCTTAGTCTACCTCTCTGTTAATTCAAGAGGGGCCACACACCTTCACTACGTGACCTGACCTGTCGTCCTGACCCGACGTGCCTCACTACTTCAAGGACCTGACCAGTTTTAAGTGGAGCTAGGTGGTCAGGCCACCATTGCTAGCCAGTTACTAGCCAACTTGTGTTAATAAATGAATTACAAAACCGATACATAAGACACCTTTGCAACATTTAGGTATCTTTATTCTGGGAACGTTTCGCCAACCAGTGGTTTCTTCAATCCAATGCAGAAAAAGATGGAATAAGAGGAATTTTAGGTAATCAGTCCCTCAGCCTTGAGTCAATGTGTTCAGTCTGAACAGCTTCATGAAGCTGAGCTCTTCTCCAGGGACTGACCACCTCAAATACTATTTCTCCAAGGTTGATGGACTGATTACATCATTATTTAATTACTACTGCTGCCTCTGCTTTTGACTGAAGAAGTCTACTGTGTAGGCGAAACGTTTCATCAATAAAATACCCAACTGTTGCATATGTGTCTTAATATTGAAGAGCCTACTTTCTTGGAAGAGTGACACTCTCCCCAGTGTCACAGTGCCTCAGGGTGCTTGCCTGACTAAGATCCCAACCTCTCGACATAAATCGTGGGGATATTTCCCCTTTCGTGTAAATTTCCTGACGTGGAATGAATTCTACATAGATGAATGCGACCTATGGAAGACCTACTTACACTAGTGGATGGTCCCACTGTGTCTCCCCCTCCTGCTTCCACTCACCTGACAACAGTATATGAGCCACTGCTCCGGCCATATGCTGTACCTTCTACAAGACTGATGGACTAAACACATCGATTCCAAGCTGAGGGACTGATTACCTCAAACTCCTCCACTTTTTCTACCATTCTTTGTATTGGACTGATGAAGCCACTGTGTGGCGAAATTATTCCTCAATATGTCTTGTGGCAGTGAAAATATCGCAACAGTTGAAGGTTGATAATAAGTGTTGTTGCCAGCAGTAACAGCCTGTTGGACCAGGCAAGCACCAGACAAGCCTGGCCCAGGGCTGGGAGTGGTGAATAGCCAGATAATTCTTGTGTTTCGTGATTAAAGTCAAACTAACATCCTTCTCCCACGGGGATTTATCTGTCTATCCTCTTACCATTCTATCCCACATCCCATTCTTTCTCACATTCTTTTTCCTTTCATCTTTCTTTTCTCTTGTTCTCTCTTCTTCCCACTATATTTCTCCCTCTCTATAGCTTGGGCCAGTAGGTCTCAGGTAGTGCTTCTTCCTTCACAAGTGGATGTAACTTGGACCTGAATGGCTTGGTGAGGACCCTTCCACACACACACACACACACACACTGGAGGACAGGAGAGATAGGAAAGATATGATAACGTCATATAAAATACTGAGAGGAATTGACGAGGTGGACAGAGACAGGATGTTCCAGAGATGGGACACAGCAACAAGGGGTCACAGTTGGAAATTGAAGACTCAGATGAGCCACAGGGATGTTAGGAAGTATTTCTTCAGTCATAGAGTTGTCAGGAAGTGAAATAGTCTGGAGAATGAGGTAGTGGAGGCAGGATCCATACATAGCTTTAAGAAGAGGTACAATAAAACTCCTGGAGCAGAGAGAGAGTGGACCTAGTAGCGACCAGTGAAGAGGCGGGACCAGGAGATATGTCTCGACCCCTGCAACCACATATAGGAGAGTAACACACGAAATAGGTCACAGGTAAATCACAGACACAATTTCTGATCCGTCGATCAGCCAGGTTGTTGGTGCTCATAGCAGCAATAATTATACCACCACCGTTCATGACATTACAGTCCCAGACAGACTTCCGCCTCTGACGCGGTCTCCGTTATAACTGATCAAACAGACTGTTACTCCCAGCGGCTCACAAGACGACTTAAGAGGCAACAGGCCAGTGGGCCTTCTGCAGTGCTCCTTTCTTATGTTATCCCGTTTTTACACAAGAGCCGAGGCCCGGGGGTCATCTCACCCACAATAAATAAGTAGCTACGGCTAGTCTCGTTGCCATATCGTGCCGAATAGGTAAAACTTGCGATTTTGGCTTAAATAGCAACGCTCTTCTTGCCGAATAAGGCAAGAGAAAATTTGTGTATGCAATAATTTCGCAAAAATCATTCTGAACTAAACGAAAAAATATATTTCATTGTGTTTGTTTATTATTAAATTATTGTAAACTTATCTAAAATATATTTAGTTGGATAAGGCTAAATTAAATTGCGCTTGTTATAATAAGGTTAGGTAAGTTTTCTAAGGTTCTTCTGGTACAAAATTATTAATTTTTACATTAACATATATGAAAAAATATATATTTAAACGTATAAGAGAAAATTTTAGGAAGGACTTAATTTTAAATGAGTTGTTGCAATTGACCAATTTTACCTATTCGGCACGACACACACCTGCTGGTGGTAGGTTGAGAATGTTCTCTTATTGTGGCCAAGGATGTTGATACAATGTTCTCTTATTGTGGCCAAGGATGTTGATACAATGTTCTCTTATTGTGACCAAGGATGTTGATATAATGTTCTCGTATTGTGACCAAGGATGTTGATACAATGTTCTCGTATTGTGACCAAGGATGTTGATATAATGTTCTCTTATTGTGACCAAGGATGTTGATACAATGTTCTCTTATTGTGACCAAGGATGTTGATACAATGTTCTCTTATTGTGACCAAGGATGTTGATACAATGTTCTCTTATTGTGACCAAGGATGTTGATACAATGTTCTCTTATTGTGACCAAGGATGTTGATACAATGTTCTCTTATTGTGACCAAGGATGTTGATACAATGTTCTCTTATTGTGACCAAGGATGTTGATACAATGTTCTCTTATTGTGGCCAAGGATGTTGATACAATGTTCTCTTATTGTGACCAAGGATGTTGATACAATGTTCTCTTATTGTGACCAAGGATGTTGATACAATGTTCTCTTATTGTGACCAAGGATGTTGATACAATGTTCTCTTATTGTGACCACGGATGTTGATACAATGTTCTCTTATTGTTTAAATTAAAATAAGATAAAAAATGGATAATTAATTATTATTGTTTATGTTGCAGGATGTGTTGAGTGCCGCTTCCAGAGTGGTATTTATTGGCACTCGGGGCCGCGCCAACTTCCACAGTGTCACTGTACTAGTGCCCCCGTCATGGTCCCCGACCGGATGCCCACTGATAGCTGGTCTGCAGAATGCCACCAGTGAGACCTGGCAGGGGGCGGAGATGAGGGTGACACAGGATAGGCACCCTCAACATGGCACTCGACCCTGGACGCTCCAGACCCGTGGATGTGGGCACACAGGGGACTACATCTCCATGGGGTACGAATTCCTCCTCCAGAACAACACTGGAATTACTGGTGAGTGGAAAATTAGACGCATGTACATCTGGGTATCTATTTGTAGATGTTTCGCCCTCCAGTGGCTTTATCAATACAAGTATAGCAGAAGTATTAACACTGAGAGGTGTATGTCTCTGTGTATACACAATACTGTGGCTGGAACAATACAAAAACTCTTTTTGAAAACGTTTCGGTCCTGGGATCAAAACGTTGTCTAGTGTTTGCTTACGTGTCTTTCGAAACAAAGTAGTGGGTATCTACTACCGAGGTTTGTACAATACTACAAATAACCTCACATGGAAAAAACGTTTCGGTCCAATATTAACATAGTGAGCAGGTGACATGAAGCCTTGAAGACCCTCGCGTAGTCGATAGGCTTGAAACCCCATTAAAGTGAAACTTTAACTAGACTACAATCATGTTTGGCTTCTGGTAGCAACAAGCTGGTTGATCAGTTAATCTTGGCCTTGCTGATAATGGAATAAAATACGGACAAGTTGATGAAACGTTTCGCCTACACAGTAGGCTTTTTCATCCAAATTAACCTTGAAAAAAAAAGTATTTGAGGTGGTCAGTCCCTCAGCCTGGAAAAGAGTTCAGCTCCATGGTCTGGAACGATGTCGTTCCAGACCTATCAAGACTTTGGGACTGACCCCCTCAAATACCTTTTCTCCTAGTGACAGTGTAGCTCTTCCACATCACCCAAATAAGATGTAAGCTAGTGAATCAGTCACAAGTACCACTGTAAACAATAGTTCAAATCGGACCGAAACGTCGTTATAAGTTTCAGTCACCTGTGTGTGGGTTATCTGTGTCTTGTTCCAGTATGTATTGTACCTTTTTGCTCTTTAAGGTTGGCAAAGTTTTGTATATAATCCCATGTTTGGGTTGGGTTCCAGGGGAGGTAGTCAGGGGTCAGTTCCAGGGGAGGTAGTCAGGCTGCAGTTCCAGGGGAGGTAGTCAGGCTGCAGTTCCAGGGGAGGTAGTCAGGCTGCAGTTCCAGGGGAGGTAGTCAGGCTGCAGTTCCAGGGGAGGTAGTCAGGCTTCAGTTCCAGGGGAGGTAGTCAGGCTGCAGTTCCATGGGAGGTAGTCAGGCTGCAGTTCCAGGGGAGGTAGTCAGGCTGCAGTTCCAGGGGAGGTAGTCAGGCTGCAGTTCCAGGGGAGGTAGTCAGGCTTCAGTTCCACGGGAGGTAGTCAGGCTGCAGTTCCAGGGGAGGTAGCCAGGCTGCAGTTCCAGGGGAGATAGTCAGGCTGCAGTTCCAGGGGAGGTAGTCAGGCTGCAGTTCCAGGGGAGATAGTCAGGCTGCAGTTCCAGGGGAGGTAGTCAGGCTGCAGTTCCAGGGGAGGTAGTCAGGCTGCAGTTCCAGGAAGCTCATCTTCCAGTCTCCCATGTCATCTAGTTTTTGTTGTTCATCAGCCACGGGGTTAAGACGGAGGCTGAGTTACTGTTCAGTCGAGGTGGTGTAAGGTGAGACCCGGGGTGTCCTTGGTAGGAGAGAGAGAGAGAGAGAGAGAGAGAGAGAGCGGGAGGGAACATCCAGAAGTGAGCTGCACCACAAGAAGGGCAGCAAGCAGCCACTACACTCTGACATCCAGAGCATCACTTCTCACTCCAGTATGGTGTGGCTGTGTGCAGCTTTGGGACAAGTCCCTCAAGTACTTTCTAGGTGTAATATATAACATTATCATATATATATCTCTCCTGTGCTCCCTTGAGTACATATTTAGGACACTGAAGCGTTCCCAGTAATTTAAATATGTGCATCGTAAATGTGTAGAATTTTTAACACTTACTTCCTCTCAGTTTTTACACAGGAAGATACTAGCGATATTCCAGAAATAATAAATTATGTAGACCAGGACGATAGTAAACTATGCACGATCAGGGTCACAAGTGACATGGTCCTTAGACAAATAGATAAATTAAAACCTAACAAATCCCCAGGCCCTGATGAACTGTATGCAAGGGTTCTAAAGGAATGTAAAGAGGAGCTTAGCAAACCTAATCTTTTCAACATATCACTGCAAACTGGCATGGTGCCAAATAAGTGGAAAATGGAGAATGTAATACCTATTTTCAAAGCAGGTGACAGGTCCTTAGCTTCGAACTATAGACCAATAAGCCTAACCTCCATAGTGGGAAAATTTATGGAATCAATAATTGCCGAGGCAATTCGCAGCCATCTTGAAAAGCATAAATTAATCAACGAATCTCAGCACGGTTTTACAAAAGGACGTTCCTGCCTTACAAATTTAATAACTTTTTTCATTAAGGTATTTGAGGAGGTAGATCATGGTAATGAATATGATATTGTGTATATGGACTTCAGTAAGGCTTTGATAGAGTCCCACATCAGAGACTATTGAGGAAAATTAAGGCACAGGAATAGGAGGAGAAATTTTTTCCTGGATAGAGGCAGGTTGACAAAAGGGCAGAGAGTTTGCATAAATGGGTAGAAATCAGAGTGGGGAAGTGTCCAGGCGGTGTTTCCACGGGGGGTCAGTATTGGGCCCTTGTTCACAATCTACATAAACGACATAGATGAGGGGATAAATAGCGACATAAGCAAGTTTGCCAATGACACCAAAATAGGCCGTCCAGTTAATTCAAATGAGGACATTAGAGCACTCCAGGAAGATTTGAATAGGCTGATGCAGTGGTCGGAGAAGTGGCAGATGCAGTTTAATATAGATAAATGCAAAGTTCTATATATTGGACAGGACAATAACCATGCCACATATAAACAAAATAATGTAGATCTTAAAATATTTATTGCGAAAAGGATTTAGGAGTTCTGGTTAGCAGTAATCTAAAACCAAGACAGCAGTGCTTAAGTGTTCGCAATAAAGCGAACAGAATCCTTGGCTTCATATCAAGAAGCATAAATAATAGGAGTCCTCAGGTTGTTCTTCAACTCTATATATCCTTGGTTAGGCCTCATCTAGATTATGCTGCACAGTTTTGGTCACCGTATTACAGAATGGATATAAATGCTCTGGAAAACGTACAGAGGAGGATGACAAAGTTGATCCCATGTATCAGAAATCTTCTCTATGAGGATAGACTGAGGGCCCTGAATCTGCACTCTTTAGAAAGGCGTAGAATTGAGGTGTATAAATGGAAAACAGGAATAAATAAAGGGGATGTAAATAGCGTGCTAAAAATATCTAGTATTGACAGGACTCGCAGCAATGGCTTTAAGTTGGATAAATTCAGATTCAGGAAGGATATAGGAAAGCATTGGTTTGGTAATAGAGTTGTCGATGAGTGGAACAAACTCCCGATTACAGTTATAGAGGCTAAAACGTTATGTAGTTTTAAAAATAGGCTAGATAAATATATGAGTGGGTGCGGGTGGGTGTGAGTTGGTCCTGACTAGCTTGTGCTACTAGGTCAGATGCCGTGCTCCTTCCTTAAGTGAATGTAACCTGACCTGGCTGGGTCGGGGCATTGGCTTAAGCCGGTGGGAGACTTGGACCTGCCTCGCATGGGCCAGTAGGCCTGCTGCAGTGTTCCTTCATTCTTATGTTCTTATCTCTTGTTTGCGGGCCACCAGAAGCAACAGCTTGGTTGACCAGGCAAGCAACAGACCAGCCTGGCCCTTGGCCGGGCTCTGGAAATAGAAAAACTCTCGAAACTTATCAAAAGTAAGCTAGTGGGACTGCGAGCACCAACAGCCTCACTAATCAGCTTTTTGAAGCGGAAGCCTGGGCCGTGGGGACAACGAATCTGAAAAGCACATTTAGGCAGCCTTCAGGCAGCAGTCAAATTACAGTTGGTGGGATTCGCCGTTCGTGCCCTCTGAGACAGCCTAGGGCATTAATGACAGGGTACTCAGCCTTCTCGCTAAATGGGCACGAGATGCTTGCAGGTGCCCTGCGTAATGGCGCTTTTCACAGCGTCTGGAAACCTTCGTCGGCTCCGGCTTCAGCTAATCTAAAGAGCATTCTTGCTGCTTGTGACTTGGCATTAATCTTGGCGTGTGTGGCTGATACCTAGATGATGACGATACCTGGATGATTCTGATATCTGGAAGATGCTGTCGAGGGTCAACGCACCCTCTGCCCGGTCCCAGACCAGGTCTCCTTGTGGATCAAGGATTGACTCGGCACTAGTCTTGCCGTGATTGGCTCGGCACTAGTCTTGCCGTGTTTGGACCAGTGTTTCAGGAGGCCGCCATTACAGAATCCATGACCCGTGAAATGTTTGAGCTTCAAGGCGAAAGGCGTGAATTCCTCCTTCGTTTGCGCTAAATGTCGTTCATTACTTAGCCTGACACGTTCAGTTTTTTTTACAGAAGACGCCTACATAGTAGGCGTCTTCAGTCAAACAGAGGCAGCCGGCCATGGAGCTGAACTCTTCTCCAGGCCGAGGGACTGACCACCTCAAATACTATTTCTCCAAGGTTAATGGACTGATTGTAATAATATTGGTAGAATTACGACAATATGTAGTAAGGACACAAATGATAATGTGACATTTATTGTGCAGTTTCGCTTCAGGAGCTTTCTCAAGCCGTTCGGCTTGAGAAAGCTCCTGGAGAGCGAAACTTGCACAATAAATGTACATTAGTGCATTTGTGTCCTTTTACTTTACAAATGGACTGATTACATCATCTTCATGTCATTACCACAGTTGCTACCTCTGTATTTGACTGAAGAAGTCTACTGTATAGACGAAGCATTTCAACAATAAAGATACCTAACTGCTGCACATGTCTTAATCATCGTTTACATTGATGCTGTGATGGCCGCCGCTCACACCACACCAAGTGCTTAAGGGCACGTTCAGCTGCTTCGGGGCACGTACAGCTGCTTCAGGGCACGTACAGCTGCTTCAGGGCACGTTTCTTTAACCAGGAAACTGTTTGTGGCTTGTGGCCTAAGAGGAACGCTGCTGCGGTCTCCCTGTGTCCTCTACGGCCTCAGGGAGGCTATTGCAGCTCTGTTGAGTCCTCTACGGACTCTTGAGAGAGTGCTGCAATAGATTTTGTGGTCTCTCTGAACTTAGGGAGGTTACTGCAGCTTATTTGGTGCCTCACTGACCTCATGAAGGCTACTGCAGTTCATCTCGTGGCCTCTAGCCTCATGAAGGCTACTGCAGTTCATCTCGTGGCCTCTCTAGCCTCATGAAGGCTACTGCAGTTCATCTCGTGGCCTCTCTAGCCTCAGAGAGGCCACTAGTCATGATCCTAAAATTACTGGCTGGAAAATTTTGCTTTCAATTATTTTCTTTAATTAGAAAGTTCTCCCGAGAGATAATGGGAAAGTTAATTAAAATACTAATTGGAAAGCCAGATATATTACTGATTGTAATGAATACTGAACATTAGCCGACATGATGCAGGTCTCTTATTTGTGGGTGACTGTGGATACCTGTGGGTACCTGAGGACGGCTTCTTGTATTCGCCTACCCGACCTGGCAATTATTTACCTGGGAATGATTGGGATCATTTACCTGGGATGATTTACTGGGAATGATTGACCTGGAGGTTTTCCAGGGTTCAGTGCCTCTGGTGGATCGTACAGCAAAGGTTCACACTTAGGAGAGGAACCTTTTGACGACGTTTCGGTCCTTGATGGACTGAAACAATACACAAATAACCCGCACGATAGAGAGAGGAGCTTACCACGACGTTTCGGTCCGACTTGTACAGCAGTTGGGTATTTTTTATTTTGAAATGTTTCGCCTGCACAGTTGGCTTCTTCAGTCGAGTACAGAGAAGTCAGCAGCAGGAGTAGAGAGGTGGTCAGTCCCTCAGCCTGGAGAGTTTTGCTTCATAGTCTGAAACACTGAAGCTGAAGCGACAGTGTGAGGGCTGATGTACGGATTACATCGTCTGTACTACATCTCTACTGCTTCTGCTGCCTCCTATGTATTCGACTGAAGATGCCTACGGTGTAGGCGATACGTTTCGGAATAAAGATACCTTAAGTGAATGTAACCTGACCTGGCTGGGTCGGGGCATTGGCTTAAGCCGGTGGGAGACTTGGACCCTCGCATGGGCCAGTAGGCCTGCTGCAGTGTTCCTTCTTTCTTATGTTCTTAATTGTTGCACATGTGTCTTATCAGCTTGTTCGTGTTGTATACCAGTATTATATTTATCTAAGGCACTAATCAGACCCAGCCTCTCCCAATCACATATCTGTCCAATCTTTTTTTAAGCTAACCAGGGTCTAAGCCTCTACTGTTTTTTTCCTTAAGTAAATGTGACCTGACCTGACTAGGCTGGGTCATTGGCTTAAGCCGGTAGGAGACTTGGAGCTGCCTCGCATGGGCCAGTAGGCCTGCTGCAGTGTTCCTTCTTTCTTATGTTCTTACGCATTTCGCCTCATGCTTATAGAACCAGTTTCAGGGGTCAGCGCCCCCCGCTCCTTGCTCCAAAACCATTAATCATCTATTTATTGTATTTCCAGGTCGTCTATTGGCGCACGAGTGGCTACAGTACAGGTATGGAGTGTTCCATGAGGGTGGGCAGCTGGGCAGCCCCATCTACCCACCACACTACCGTGCCCCGGACGCCTCCTGGAAGCCCAACACTTGTGCCAATGTTGCGGTGGTCACCAGCCCAGGATGCGACCCTCAGGACCTATTCTGCACCTTCACAGTGGCGCAGGAAGATAATCCTGATCTCACCAGCTCGTTCATGGCCTTCCCAGAGCTCTCATTAGTAAGTGCATGGCAAAAACTAATTCTATTACAGTACTGAAATGGTTTAGACAATTAGATGAATTAGAAATGTTAAACACTTGGGTACCTTTACTGTAGAAACGTTAAGATGAGTTAGACTGGCAGGCTGGTAGGAAGCAATCATCCAGGGAGGTACATACCTTGTCATAGTAGGGTGGTAGACTGATAGAAACCACCATCCAGGGAGGTACATACCTTGTCATAGTAGGGTGGTAGACTGATAGAAACCACCATCCAGGGAGGTACATACCTTGTCATAGTAGGGTGGTAGACTAATGAAACCACCATCCAGGCGTACATACCTGTCATAGTAGTGTAGACTGATAGAAACTACCATCCAGGAGTACATACTTGTCATAGTAGGGTGGTAGACATTGATGAAAGAAATTAACAGGAGGTACTATACTGTCATAAGTAGTGGTAGACTGGTAGGAAGCAATCATCCAGGGAGGTACATACCTTGTCATAGTAGGGTGGTAGACTGATAGAAACCACCCCGGGTTGTGGTTCGAACGTTCGACTACGTGCGGCCAGCAGTAACAGCCTGGTTGATCAGGCCCTGATCCACCAGGAGGCCTGGTCATGGACCAGGCCGCGGGGGCGTTGATCCCCGGGAGGTACAACCTTTCTGTCATACAAGTTTTTAATAATATCTTTATTTCTACCAGTACATGTACAAGGTATACAGACCATAGCTGACATCAATGACATAGAAGGAATCCTGTAAATTCCTTCTTATTTTGATATACATCTTATATCTGTTCTCTACTGTTATACATATATGTTGAGTGTTTGTTAAGAGTGAGCAGCGCGCTCTAGCGGAGACGAACAGAGACTATAATGGCAGTCACGTACTGTTAATTCGCTTACCGCCTGCGGGAGGCTGGGGTGTGGATGGTTGTGGTGGGGATGGCTGGGGTGGTGGATTCTGGGGGTTAAAATGGGGTGTCAGGTGGGGGAGTGAGAGTGAAGGGTGTGTAGTTAATTGTGATTGTGGGGGTCGATTCTCGGTTCCTGGTGTCAGATTTTACCTGATGCTGATTCTAAGGGTCAACCTTTCCCATGGCTACGTCACAGACTAGGCTTCTTGGTTGACTGTGATCACTCAGGCTTTTCTTGCAAGCAGCACATAGTCCAACGTACGCAACACAGCCCGGCAAATCAGGAAATGACTCAGAATATATCTAATTCTTGGCCTCAGAACATCTCTTGCATATCTATTTTGTTCTAATTAATTTACAAAGCTCTAGAACCATTTTGTTATCCACTGTCGTAAATCTATTCCATTACAAACATCAAAGTTACATTATCGTTGGCAGTCTGTTGCTGTCATGACCAATTCACTCGCATTGCGTAAATCATAATACAAGATAAACTCTTCAAAATACGCTTTCCACAATTCGTAATGCATGTCCATAAATTGTCAGCAGGCCACCAACAACAACAGCTTGGTTGACCAGGCTAGCACCAGATGAGCCTGGCCATGGGAGTAGAAAACTCTGGGAACTCATCAAAGATATATCAAATGTAAGGTAGCCAGGAACGTGAGATAATTAGGTAAATGGGAAAAATCCCCGATGTTTAAGCCAAAGGATGAAGGGTGCTGGGTTCTTAGGCTAAGCCGCTCAAACATCGCCATCACGGCAAGGTAACCCAGCACTGGTGGGGTTTCTTATACCTTGAGTCAACCTGGAGTGTTCCGAGGATCAACACCCCTGCGGCCCGGTCCCAGACCAGGCCTAGTGGATAACCTGCTAAACAGGCTATTTGTGTTATCCACATTATGTCCAACGTAACCACCATAGCCTGGCTGATCAGCTACTAGAAAAAAAAATATCCAGTTTCTTCTTGAAGACACAGCCAGGAAGAAATTGGACGAGTTTCTCAATTTTTGAGGGTTTTTCTATTCGTGCAGCCTGGCCTGAGGCCAGATTACCCAGAGGATTGTTTATTAACCAAGCCACTGCTGCTAACACAAAACTGGCCCACCTAGCTGTCAGGAACTGACTTGCACTGACCAAAGTCCCTCTTGAGAACATCCAGAGGTCTTGAAGACAACTAGAGATCTTAAGTCCCCACCATTCATCTTCCACTCTGAGTGGTTTGCGTTTGCTTTATATAGCAGAGTAACTGAAAATTTTCCTAATTTGTCCTCGTGTTGTTTTCTGTCACCAGACGAGCCTGGCCCATGGCCGGGCTCAGAGAGTAAAGAAACTCTCGAAACTCTTTCAAAGTATATTAAAGGTACCCGCTGGAAGATTTGATTCATATCAGCTTGGAGATTTGCCGTGGATGTCACTCATACGGATTATATCGTCCGTGAAGGATGATGTGATGCTATGTTTTATTTCTCTGTCTGATATGAGAATGAGAAAGATAATATGGGTGAGCACTGTGCCTTGAGGAACACAGCTTTTACTCGATCGACTGTTACTCAATGTTGTTGTTGGAAGCAGCACAGACCTAGGGAGGGTCAACACCTCCAGTATTCACTTAAGGAAGGAGCACGGCATCTGACTGACCTGTACTCTGCACTCAGTAATGAGGGTGTTTCTATGCAGATCATAGTTTACTGTGGTTAGGGCAGCAACCACCGCCTGCTACATCTTGTTGATGTAATTACGATGCCTTCAACTGGCCTCTTGAAAGACCACAGGCAACACTGGACGGCGCAGGCGGACCTACGGTTTCAAGAGTAGGAATGATCAAACTCGGAAAACAGAATTCAGAACGATAACACATGTGGAAATTCGAGCTAGTGATACCTTTGATATACTTTTGAAGGGTTTAGAGAGTTTTCTTAGTCCTACTCCCTGGCCCTGGTGGCAAATTCAATACAGAGTTTCAGGGTTAGACACGATAAAGTCCACGGGACCAATAATATCCGGACAGGTTAAACTCGATCCAAGGAAACTATTCGGGAGTACATACGTTCCCTTAGCAAAAACTGTTTTCAACATGTTCTAACTGATTCTTAACATGTTCTAACTGGTTCTTAACATGTTCTAACTAGTTCTTGACATTTTTTTTTGTTACAGGTTACGGATCTGTGTGACGAAGGAACCCATGACCGTGACGCTCCCACCCGTCACAACCTCTTGTGTTCTGGCAAGTCTGTGTGGGAGGTGCTGAGGGCCAGTCCAGACTTCCAGAACAACAGGTAACACTTTCCTCTAAAATCTGTGACGAATCCAATTGTTTTTATGGAGAATGTTCACTCACAGGACGAGTGACACTGTCCAATACTGTCTTTATAGTGTTATGTCCACTCACAGGACGAGTGACACTGTCCAATACTGTCTTTATAGTGTTATGTCCACTCACAGGACGAGTGACACTGTCCAATACTGTCTTTATAGTGTTATGTTCACTCACAGGTCGAGTGACACTGTCCAATACTGTCTTTATGGTGTTATGTTCACTCACAGGACGAGTGACACTGTTCAATACTGTCTCCATGGTGTTATGTTCACTCACAGGACGAGTGACACTGTCCAATACTGTCTTTATAGTGTTATGTTCACTCACAGGACGAGTGACACTGTTCAATACTGTCTTCATGGTGTTATGTTCACTCACAGGACGAGTGACAATGTTCAATACTGTCTTCATGGTGATATGTTCACTCACAGGACGTGTTGATATTTTTTACTGTTTAAGACGTGTATTCTGGCACATTATAGTCGTATAATGACATATTACAGCCGTATAATGGCACATTATAGACGTAGTTCTTTGTCACTGACTGCTGCCATAGGTATTATTACCTTAATGGTACTCAGTACCAACAAGTTGATAGATAAGACAAGTGTAACACCTGGGTATCTATCTATGAAGAGATTTTGCTACTTAGTGTATTTAAGTTTAATACAATTATTATATACAGGAGATGGAAGAATTTTGAGGTGTTTGGTGTCCCAGACTTGAGTGAGCCTTTTAGCTTTGACTAAATTAGATTAGCCACTCAGGATTGATAGGTGTCGAGTACCTTAGCTTGAGAAAAGCTAAATATATGCAAGTCCATTGCTAACCTCTGTCTCAACTAGTGGGTCGTGACCACCTGTGACAGGTGTCGTCCCCACTTGTGACAGTGTCGTCCCCACCTGTGACAGGTGTCGTCCCCACCTGTGACAGGTGTCGTCCCCACCTGTGACAGGTGTCGTCCCCACCTGTGACAGGTGTCGTCCCCACCTGTGACAGGTGTCGTCCCCACCTGTGACAGGTGTCGTCCCCACCTGTGACAGGTGTCCTCGGTTATGCACCTTCCTTCTGGCTCAAGTCTTCATTCTCAAGCATGTTTGTTTTATTAGGGTTCAGGGACTCAACACCTATCAAGGCTTAGATATTGCTGTATGTATTTATCTCAGCATCTTAGTGTTTATGTATGGTTTTGAACTGATGCTATATATGAGTAATGTCTTGTATTAATCTGTGTGTGTGTGTGTGTGTATGCTGTATGTATCATATCTGTTTCTGTGTATATACAGTGGTACCTCGGCATATGAACAGCTCTCAACTCGAACAATTGTGTAAGTGTATTTTTGGGGGTCTGAAACGGATTAATCTAATTTACATTATTCCCGCTGGGAACAAATTCGTTCGGTATCAGCACTTGAACAGCCTTCTGGAACGAATTAAGCTCGTAATCCGAGGTACCATTGTACTTACCTAGAGAAGACTGACTTTTAATTTACATGAACTAGTTATATGATTCTTGTGTTTCATTTTGTCATTTGCTCTTAAAGTGCGAATAATATTTTAATTACTAAAGTTTCCCCTTTCTCATCCTGTTCCCTCTCACAGCAGTCACTGCCTTTGTAATATTGATGCCCGTGGGTATCTTTCATGTTGTGATTAATGCCTCCTCCAAACCACCCATCTTCTAGCACTGTTATAACATACAATTGTTAGTACCTTTGGTGTTTGTGGTGTGTACGTTACAAATTTTGTACGTTCTTCAGGAACATTGAGGGAGGACTGCAGGATAGTGATCTTATTGTGAAGTACGTACGCGCTCGGCTCCCCAGGATTGTCCTGCTTATTGAGGACACAAGTGTTATGATTGTACAGGTAAGTGTATTCCTCTGTGTTTATATACTTGTTGACTTTCAGGGGATGAGCTCAATCTCCAGGGCTCAACTTAACATGTCAGCAGTCAAGTCTTCTGAAATGACTTGAGTTACATTACATTTGCCTTTGTGTTCATATACTGTGTGTGAGAGAGAGTCAGTCAGTCAGTCATTCAGTGAGTCAGTCACAACACTCAGTTACTCAGACACAGTCAGTCAGTCAGTCAGTCATTGTTAGCTGAATTCAGTGACTTACAAAGCTTCATCCCTAACTCTCATCTACACAGATGACTGGTCTCAACTTCACCTGGGCAAAACAAGGGGTATTAAGCACTGTGTTGGAACCATTTATGCCTGGAAAGCGCCAGTAACACTTTCATTTGTTGTTGAAACTTTGTATTCAAACACAAAGTTGATATGTTTTCAGGTTTAATTAAAATTATAGTGTGTACCTTCCTGCCTACCTACCCAAACACCCACCCACCCACCTACCAACTTACCAGCCTGCCTACCAACCTATCCATCTAGCTACCTCTTAATTGGTATGTAAACAGAATGATGTTTCACTAAGACCTATGATAGGTACTGAACCTTCATGCATTGTAGCCAAGAAACTTAAAGCACTGAGGTGCACCTGCTGACATTTTTTTTTAGCTTTTAATAATGTGTGTGATCAGCCAGGCTGTGATGGTTATGTGAGCCTGCACGGTGCTAGCACCAACAGCTCAGTTTAATGGACAGTCAACAGGAAAGCCTAGTCTCAGTACACATCAAACATAAAGAGAGAGAAAGGATAGAATGGAAGGAGAGAGAGTGAGAGCAACCAAGCAGAACCACTGATAGCTCCATAACATGAAGTTAAGCGAGTGTCTCCCTGGGTTGAGGGGAGTGAGGTGTCAGTGTGGTGGCAGGCGTGTGTCCCTGGTTGAGGGGAGCGAGGTGTCAGTGTGGTGGCAGGCGTGTGTCCCTGGTTGAGGGGAGAGAGGTGTCAGTGTGGTGGCAGGCGTGTGTCCCTGGTTGAGGGGAGAGAGGTGTCAGTGTGGTGGCAGGCGTGTGTCCCTGGTTGAGGGGAGCGAGGTGTCAGTGTGGTGGCAGGCGTGTGTCCCTGGTTGAGGGGAGAGAGGTGTCAGTGTGGTGGCAGGCGTGTGTCCCTGGTTGAGGGGAGAGAGGTGTCAGTGTGGTGGCAGGCGTGTGTGTCCAGGCCACAATTAGTCTCACTTCGCTTACAATGAGTCGCTCACATGAGCGTTAAAACTTGTGATCAAGTGCTTAGCTCACACCCGCCTGCCCGTGACGCTCCGGCTGCCTCTTAGGGAAGACTACACCTGCTTCCTCCTTAACCCTGGTCCCGTTACTCACTCTGGATGCATATTTTTCAACTCATCAGCTGTCTCCCACTGAGGCAGGGTGACCTAAAAAGAAAAGGAAAAGCTTTGCTTTTTATATTTAGTAATTTATACAGAAGGGGTTACTAGCCCCTAGCTCCTGGCATTTTAGCCACCTCTTACAACACGCATGGCTTACGGAGGAAGGATTCTTCTCCACTTCCCCATTGAGTCATTCTGGATATGTTTAAATACAAAATACCGAATAGGGTATCACAGGTATATCACATAGGTAACAATAACTAAATAATTATTATTAGTTGTGGTTGTTGGGATCAGATCTCCATTCCTTGCCCCCATTCCCCCTAATCATGTATTCAGTCCCTCTGTAACCTCATGGTCCACCTCTTAAAACTGTCTATAAGATAAGATTTTGTTCAGATTTTTAACCCCGGAGGGTTAGCCACCCAGGATAACCCAGAAAAATTGGTATATCATCGAGGGACTGTATCGTATTTCCATTGTGGTCCTTCAATCTTGTTCCCCAGGATGCCACCCACACCAGTCGACTAACACCCAGGTACCTGCTTACTACTAGGTGAACAGAGACAACAGGTGTAAGAAAACACACCCAATGTTTCCACCCTTGCCAGGAATCGAACCACAGACACTCAGTGTGAGGCGTGAACGTTGCCTAGCAGGCCATGGGACACCATATGGAATCAAAGTGTGGATGTATGGGATATAACTCAATTATAATAGGATTTAATCCATGTACTTCTGTATAGAATGTTCATCTATGTATGCAATATTCTCACATAACTCGTGACTAAGGTTAACCAAGGTTAACTAAGGTTAACCAATGATAACACTCGAGACCATCTACACCACTTTGTTTATCTTACCTCGATTCTGGGAATCATTACCTTTGTGGCCAGTCCCAGACCAGGCCTGGTTACTGGTCTCACCAATCACAGTCAAGTACACTAAATTAGTTCTTTCGCACAACCTGGGTTTGATTGATTGGTGTTGGTACCGGAGTAAATTCTTGGGTAGCTTTGGGTAATGGTGGTTTTGATAAGGACCTGCCTTGTATGGGCCAGTAGGCCTTCTGCCGTGTTCCTCCGTTCTTATGTTCTTAAAGCCATATGGGTCATATAGCTCACACCCAAAGAAAATAGTGAAAATTTTAGTTAATTCAAACATTTAAGGATACAGAAGTGAGGTTGTCAGGTGAAAACTTTTAAGGTTATGTGTCTTTATCATGCGAGTTGCTTTACCTATGGACATATTTGCCATCTGTTGCCAGATGTGTTTTTCCTTATGTGGATCTTTATACAGAAAATCGTCCATAGTGTAAGATAGGCTAGGACTGTGGGATTACCTAGGATAATGTGGGATAACCTAGGATAGTGTAAGATAGGCTAGGAGAATGTGGGATTACCTAGATAGTGTGGGATAGCTAGGATAGTGTAAGATAGGCTAGGACAGTGTGGGATTGCCTAGGATAGTGTGGGATAGCCTTGGATAGTGTAAGATAGAATAGTGTGGGATTGCCTAGGATAGTGTGGGATAGCAGGGGATTGCCTAGGATAGTGTTCCTGAAGACCCAGTGGTTGAAGAAATATGAGAACATTGATGCAGGTCACAGGGTGTTGTTGAGTGCTCACAAAGTTGCTGATATTCTCACAATAAAACAGGCCATTTTTTTATAGGGAACACTGTGAAAAAAGCAAAATTAGTGCATCAGTTATGGATGCTTCATTGTGCAGTACAATAATGTAAGCATATGTTCATTTGAAAACACAATAATGCAGTACTTAATAACTTTGGAAAGGTAACTTCACTTAACACTACTCGTATGTTATTTTTCTTTTTTCTTGCAGAAACGGTGGGATTTCATGCGCAAGGCTGTGAGGAAGTTAGTAACATACGATGTTCCCGATGGCTACAGTGTTGGGTTGGTTGTGTTTGACTCCATTGCAGCCACCAAATACCCCCTGACTACACTCACTGATGGTGCCACCAGAGAGAAGGTGGGCTCCTCGCTGCCCCGCAATCCATCGCAGGAAGGCGAACACAAGAGGTGTATTGTGTGTGGCCTGCGTGAGGCCCTCCGCTTGCTGCGTCAGGATGGCCCTGGCGGACACATTGTCATGGTGACAGGTGGGAGTGGCAGCCTTGCTGAATCTGAAGCTACAGAGGCTATGCACATGCTATCAGATTCTAGTGTGTTGCTCCATGCCATCATATACCCACTCACTGAGAAATACCCTAGACCTAATGCAGGGTTAGAGACATTGGCGACACGATCTGGAGGCCACAACTTCATTGTTCCTGACGAAGGTATCGGTGCCGATTCTAAGCTAGGGATGTACTACAACTTGCTGGATTCCTTATACCATACCCTGAGTGCTGTGGCTGGCCGCTCTGCTTTGCCAGTTAAAGTTCACTCAGCAGAGCATCCCGGAGGTAAAGTACCAGTATCAGAGGGCAGCTTCCTTGTGGATCCATCTTTAGGGGCTGACACAGTCTTTGCTATCTTCTATTATGATGTTGCCCATGTTGGTAACTTGATTCACCTAGTAAGTCCTCAGGGTCAAGTTATCGACACAGCTAATATGCAAAAAGAAGATGCCAACATAAATATGATCACTGTACGGTTGGCCGAGGCGCAGGTCACTCCGGGACTATGGCAGTACAAGGTGGGAAATCGAGCAGATTCCCACCAGGCCCTCTATGTGCAGGTCACCTCCCGCCCACGCCTGCGACCTGGTGCACCCCGTGTCAATGCCAGGGCATGGACAAGTCATTCTATGGGGATTGTCAATGCCAGTGATATCTCCAGACCTCTTGCTCTGTACACAGAAGTGGTTACAGGTGTGGCTGGTGTTGAGTCAGCCACAGTCACTGCCACCATCACCAGACTTGGCTACACCAACAATGGCACTCATCATCCTCCTCTCAAGATCAACTTGTTTGATAATGGGCTAACAGGTCAGTGTTTGTGCTATATCATGTACCATATTTAGTACATTAAATACATGAAATATGTGATTGGTCTCTAGACAAGACCAGTCACAGGTGAAGTAACACTTTCCAGTTAACTTTCAGATCTATCAAGCTGTTCATTACTTATTTTCATATCTAAATTCATTTTGTATTACAGGTCCAGACATGATGCGTGGTGATGGGGTGTACTCTCGGTACGTGCCATGGCTGGTGGCTGGCAAGTACAGTGTGACGGTGCATGTGCAGGGTGAGGTGGAAGGTAACAAGTTTGTGCGTCATGTGAGACTGGGTATGGTAGATGTTGTGGGCACTCCACCAGTTCGTGATGCACTCCCGCCTGCCAGGGTTGTTGATCTCCGTGCTGCTCTACTTCCAAACACTGTCAATCAGGTGGGCTTTACCTGGACAGCGCCCGGAGGCGACCTCGATTATGGAACAGCCGATCGCTATGTTGTGATGGCATCACAAAACCAGCATGATCTGAGTGAAGGTGGGGGCAATCTCTTGGAGGGATGGCCAGCACCAATAGCCTCTCCAGGAGTGCAACAGCACACTGTAACATGGCGCGAGTATGACACTGTCAGCTATCTCACACTGTATGCTGTAGATGAAGAAGGGAACACAGCAACTTTGAGTAATATTGTGACAGTATTCGTGCCAGCCCCACCCACTACCACTCCAGCTCCACCATCTTTGGCACCGCCTGTTGCTCCTGCCAACGTCTCAGCAGTCAAAGAGGGTGCTGCCCCGGTTTTGACTACTCTTGACACTCGACAACTGGCTGTGGTGTTTGGGTGTGTTGGTGGTTTCATTGTGGTGGTGGCAATCATTGTGTGTTATTGTACGGCTGCTCACCGACGCAATAATAAATCTGCTGCCACCAAGAAGGTTCATGAAGCTCCAGATGCCTACAGTGTCACAGTCACTGTTGCCTCTAAAGGTACTGACTTTCCTGAGGGAAAGGATGCTTTGAAGGATGGCATGAAGAAGGAATACATTAGTCCTGTAGAATCATGGTCTGCATCTCAGCTGCTGAGCAGCCACCATGACACTAAGAGAGGAAGTGTATCAGCACGTTCAGACAACACCTCTGACCACAGTGCCTCTACCAAGAAGAGTTATGGAGGATCTTCTGGGGCCATGGACTACTATGGTGATGCGAACCAGTATCAGTACCGCCATGCTGGCTTCCCAGATCACTACCCAGCCCCTAGTGATGGTTACCCCACTCCTACTGAGGGTTACCCAGTTTCTGCTGAAGGGTATCCAAGCGAAGCATATCCTGTACCACTTGAGACTCGCTCCTACATCAGCTCCCAGCCATCAGACTCTTTCCTATCTGTGTCATGTGATCTACTGCCATCTTCCAATGGACCTCCAGCTTACGCTGCCTATCCTTCTTATGACTCCTCCCTGAGGTCTACCAAGGTGCCACCACCCATCCCACCAAAGCCAAAGGTGCTGTACACTCCTGAACCTTATGTATATGACACCAACTCCATTGACCCCCATTCCTCAACTCCTTCCGTTGCCTCGGAGAAGCGCGTGCGAAATGTAACGATGGTATAGTGGGTATTACCACTTACATCACCCATGATGAGGTCTTTGGCATTATTAGCAATAGTTTTATATTTAATAGCAGAAACAATGCATTGTGCATAACAGACAATTTAACCAGTGTGCTGGAAATATGCTGACACTGCCAGGCAAGTTAATTATTGCAGAATTAGACACATACGCAACATCTGGGTATCTGTATTTGTAGACATTGCACATGTGTCTAATTCTTCATCTTGTCAGTATTACATACTATTTATGTACAAGTTAGTTGTTCCCCCACATTTAATTATTAAACACACTGGTACTAATTTCATCATCAACCTACAACAATCTGACCAGAGGTTTAATACCTGACTCTTATTTTATAATAAGTTAGCAGTGTGTGATAAAGTGTTAGATTACTGCCACAGTGACTGCAGCAGCAGTCAGAATTATTTCCACTTGCAATTTAAATGATGTTGCAAGTTGGTGCAAGACCGTAAAAAACTTTAAACATTACTAGGTGCTGTTACAGAGAAAACAAGTATTATGGTAAAAGTATTGCTTGTAGTCACCTGTGCTAGTGTAAAAAAAAAAATGTACCTGTTTCTGTTGTAAAGAAGTTCTGTGGTGACAGAGATGAACTTATGCTGGCAAGGTGGTGCACATGATAGTGAAGATGCTAATGCAAGCATTGCAATATTGGGTGACACAACACATGGGGGAGGGGGAATGAAGTGCCAAATTGTGAGATTGCAGAAGGTTGGGGGAGACTGATCATGCATAAATAACCCATAAATAGGAGACAGAAGCTTACAACGATGTTTTGGTTCAACTTGGACCATTTACAAAGTCACACCGTGGCTTTGTAAATGGTCCAAGTCGGACCAAAACATCATAAGCTTCTCTCTCCTCCTACATTTCTCTCTCTCCTATATTTGTGTATCATTCCAGTCATACTATTGTGACTTTTCGTTCTTTCTTGACTGACCATAGAACAGCAAAAACGACCGTATGTAGAATCCAACAACCTACTCCTCAATGCAGATTAAACTATTATATATTCCACCCTGGTTGTTCAGGTCTCGATCAGTATTATTTCATGGGATAACTGGTGTCTGCAAGGGGTTTAGTAGACTTATCCCTATGTAAGTTGGTGGGATATTTGCCTCTAGTCACTACTGTGCATTAAATGACAATCTTCGTTTGTGTCACACCTGAAAGTTATATGTATTTTTTTTATGCCATATATGTAAGATATTTTTGTGCAATTCTGTAAATAGTGTACATAAAATGTTTTTCCATTTATATGAATTTGTAAATTTTGTATGTAAATAAAGTTGAAAGACTGAAAAGGGTTTCTTTTTTAACTTCAGAGCTGCCATGAAGAAAGTTTTGAGGAACCTATGAATTGATACATATATAATACAGTTGATTGCATGCACTACCAACAAGTGAATAAGATGCATCTGCAACAGTTTATTCATAGTCACTATTTAACACCCACCACCTCAGTATTACCTCTTGATTAAAATTAAATATAAAAACCTGGCATTAAACTTTGGACAGATGCTAGTGTAACAGGCAGGGTCAGTGTTCCTCTCAGTGCTCCACTATGTTTATGTTTCTTACTGTAATTAGAGATTTTCCCAAATGCATGTGAAAACTTTCACATGCATATTATAAATGTTGTAAATGTAGTTTGTCTTAAAGGAAAAGTGAAGTTTACTTAGATGCGGCGATGGAAGGTTTTAGCAGAAACTTAGTGACTGCTGCTAATATTACTCAGTCCCTCCATGTGAGGAGTCTGTACCCTTAGTGTTAAACATGGGGGAGGGGGAAGTAAAAGACCAAACACCCAAGGCAGAAGAAAGAAAACCCAAAGAAGAAAAAGGAAAAGGGAAGAGGTAGAAAGAGGAGAAAAAGGAATCAGGTTAAGTCACAGGTGTTCTGAAGTTTGGAGAATTTTACAAAGTAATGGGGTTTATCTTTTGTTCCAAACTTCAAAACACCCATGAATTAACCTGATTCTTTTTTCTCCCCTTTCTACCTCTTCCCCTTTCCTTTTTCTTCTTTGGGTTTTCTTTCTCCTGCCTTAAGTGTTTTGTCCTTTACTTATGGTTACAGACTGGGCCGCGGGGGTGTTGACCCCTGAAACCCTCAGCAGGTATACTCCAGGTACCTCTCCCTTCCCCTGTGCTATTCTTCTCACCCCTGGTGGGCCCTTAGCTCTCCTTAGGGTGCTGTATAACCCTTGTGGTTTAGCGCTTCTTTTCATTATAATAATAATAATAATAATCCTTAGGGCTAAAGTTTTCATTAACATGACTGAAATAATTAAATAAAGAAATAGATAATGATTTTATAAGGTGATTTTTATATTCGGGTGAATGTTAGATATACACAGGCAGCTGTGGTTTATACATGGGCTGAATGTAGTAATGCACAAGTAGAATGTGGTGTATGTATGGACTGGATGCAGGCTGAGGAAGGTGTGAGATATACATGGGGATACATGAATAAATTTAGTGATTATCGGATATGTGCATCCGCAGAACATCCACACAATTTCTTACATCCGCATCCACAAAATAAGTAAGACATCCTCATACATATCCTCATCCATGGATATCTAAATTTTCACTGGCAGGGCAGCTGTGCCATGTATCAGCAGGGCAGCTGTGCCATGTATCGGCAGGGCAGCTGTGCCATGTATTGGCAGGGCAGCTGTGCCATGTATTGGCAGGGCAGCTGTGCCATGTATCGGCAGGGCAGCTGTGCCATGTATTGGCAGGGCAGCTGTGCCATGTATCGGCAGGGCAGCTGTGCCATGTATTGGCAGGGCAGCTGTGCCATGTAATGGCAGGGCAGCTGTGCCATGTATTGGCAGGGCAGCTGTGCCATGTATTGGCAGGGCAGCTGTGCCATGTATTGGCAGGGCAGCTGTGCCATGTATCGGCAGGGCAGCTGTGCCATGTATTGGCAGGGCAGCTGTGCCATGTATCAGCAGCTGCATATGGCAGGGCAGCTGTGCCATGTATTGGCAGGGCAGCTGTGCCATGTATTGGCAGGGCAGCTGTGCCTTTATGGCAGGGCAGCTGTGCCATGTATTGGCAGGGCAGCTGTGCCATGTATTGGCAGGGCAGCTGTGCCATGTATTGGCAGGGCAGCTGTGCTCATGTATTGCAGGGCAGCTGTGCCATGTATCGGCAGGGCAGCTGTGCCATGTATTGGCAGGGCAGCTGTGCCATGTATTGGCAGGGCAGCTGTGCCATGTATGGCAGGGCAGCTGTGCCATGTATTGGCAGGGCAGCTGTGCCATGTATTGGCAGGGCAGCTGTGCCATGTATTGGCAGGGCAGCTGTGCCATGTATTGGCAGGGCAGCTGTGCCATGTATTGGCAGGGCAGCTGTGCCATGTATTGGCAGGGCAGCTGTGCCATGTATGGCAGGGCAGCTGTGCCATGTATGGCAGGGCAGCTGTGCCATGTATCGGCAGGGCAGCTGTGCCATGTATTGGCAGGGCAGCTGTGCCATGTATTGGCAGGGCAGCTGTGCCATGTATTGGCAGGGCAGCTGTGCCATGTATTGGCAGGGCAGCTGTGCCATGTATTGGCAGGGCAGCTGTGCCATGTAATGGCAGGGCAGCTGTGCCATGTATCGGCAGGGCAGCTGTGCCATGTATTGGCAGGGCAGCTGTGCCATGTATTGGCAGGGCAGCTGTGCCATGTATTGGCAGGGCAGCTGTGCCATGTATTGGCAGGGCAGCTGTGCCATGTATTGGCAGGGCAGCTGTGCCATGTAATGGCAGGGCAGCTGTGCCATGTATCGGCAGGGCAGCTGTGCCATGTATTGGCAGGGCAGCTGTGCCATGTATTGGCAGGGCAGCTGTGCCATGTATTGGCAGGGCAGCTGTGCCATGTATTGGCAGGGCAGCTGTGCCATGTAATGGCAGGGTAGCTGTGCCATGTAATGGCAGGGCAGCTGTGCCATGTATTGGCAGGGCAGCTGTGCCATGTATTGGCAGGGCAGCTGTGCCATGTAATGGCAGGGCAGCTGTGCCATGTATTGGCAGGGCAGCTGTGCCATGTATCGGCAGGGCAGCTGTGAGGAATGTGAGATACCAAGGAAATTGATGAAGTTCCCAATAAAGTAGACTTCTCTCGTATCAGATAATCTATACTTTCCTTACAGTGGGCTTCTCTTTATACACACATACATGGGGCCAGGAGCTGTGAATCGACCCCTACAACCACATATGTGAGTACAATTCATGCACTCGTTATAGTTAAATTAGGCGGTAAGCCTGTAAGGATCACAAACTAGTAAGCATATATATTATTATTTTCATGGGGAAGCGCTAAACCCGTAGGTATTATACAGCGCCTGTAGGGAGGGGGGGGCGATGGAAAGTATTCAGGCTTAATTCAGGGAACTGGAGCACAGATCCAATTCCCTAGATCAAGAGCCCCTCACCAGCATCAAGGAACCTCCCTTGAGGGAAGCTTATATACCTGGAGTTTACCTGGAGAGGGTTTCGGGCGTCAACGCCTTCGCGGCCCAGTCTTTGATTAGGCCTCGTGGGTGATCAGGGCCTGATCAACCAGGCTGTTACTGTTGGCCGCATATGACAGCATACACAAACTAGACAGCTTTTATTTAAGTACAGATGCTGGCCAACCCAGGTCTTAGTAGATGTACCATCAAACATAAAGGCTAAGAATGAACCTTTCTTTATCAAACATCACATCAAGAATATAAAACAAATTTCATGGGGTGTCTTTTTAATCAATAGCAACAAAACTGTTTATGTTGCTCATCAGGGCATGCACATTTGCCAGCCATAATAGTCTAATTGACGATATTTTTTTATATACTTAGAGGAACTGTGTCTGTCTCACCTTGCAGCTCCCACATCGAAGATCTACCTAACTAATTTGTCTGTCATCATCAAGTATTTTCCACAAACATAATACTAAAAATATTAAACAACAAAATTCTAGTCTACATCAAAATTTAATTTGAAATATCACCTATTTTGTATTTATGAATGTATGCAAATGTATTTATGTGTATATTATATATATATATATATATATATATATATATATATATATATATATATATATATATATATATATATATATATATATATATATATATATATATATATATATATATATTTGCAACAAGCATTATTATTTCATATCCCCATTAAAAATTTACGTCAATACAACACAAGTGAAGCGTAATATATTGAGTTATAGTGTACACTAAATACACATACTAATTATATGAAATAGGGAAACCTCCCCAAGCCAAAGGCTTCCTTCCTTGGGGGTTTCATTTCCCTTAAAAAGGCCACAGGATATGGTAGCCGTCAAGTTCATCCAGGAAAAATAAAATATATTGATTATAAATTACTTAAAACATGATCTCTGGGTATTACAGTTATCCAGAAGTCAACTCCTACTAATAAAATATCTCAGTATGTGTCGATAAACTAACTTTCATGACAAGACACACTCAAGTTTGGACACAATTCTAAACTGCGACAGTTAACACGGGCAATTCATTTTAAGAAAGTATGTCCTTCAACGTCGTCGTTTTCTCTAACAAGCGTCGTTCTCTGTTTACATTTTCTTTGATGAAGCGGGAGAGGATGAATGGTGTGAGGGATGGCAATATTCTCCCAGTAGCCGGGAAACCTCTCACCTGACGACCTGTGGTAGTTAATAATGACCTGTAAGTATACCCTAAACCTGTATGGAAATTTCAGGTACCTTTCTAGCATTGGGGTTATACATAGTAGTATTTTATAACAGGTAATAAAGGACCCCAGTGGAAATAGGTCACTGACTTTTTTTGGGGTTATCATAGGTAATGTACACATATGCTGGTATGTATGATAATGTAACTGTATATATGTATACCTGAATAAACTTACTAATGATTCCTGAGAGATATACGAGCTAGAGAATCTTTGGGGAATTTATACGGGGAAGCAATGGGTCACAGGTGGTAACGAGCAAATTGGACTGTTAGGACGTATTTCTTTGGTCTCTGGCTGGTTGAAGAGAAGGATGACTTGCATGAGACATTGGTGGGAACATTCTTAATAGATTCATAAGTAAATATGATAAGGTGTCCCGTAGCTCGATTGGAAGCGCACTCAGCTCACACACTGAGCTCCGGGGTTTGATACCCGGTACGGGGACAGGTGTGGGTCGCATCCTGGGGATAAAAACTGACCTAATTTGCGGGAAATGCTCAGCATAACAAGTATGTCATTGATGTCAGCTATGGTCTGTATAACTTGTACATGTACTGGTAGAAATAAATATATTATTATTATTATTATTATTATTATTATTATTATTATTATTATTATTATTATGCGTGTTATTTATGCATTGTTTTGGTCAAAGTATTGTGCCTTTCTCTTTATATTCAATATATTTTTCCAACCATCATCGCTTCATGTTGCTCGTCCCATTTTCTGTTTTTGCATGATGGTTCACTAGAGTAGGGTTCTACGTTAAGCGCTGGAGAATGGATGAACCTATTCTTGTGTTTAGGTTGCTGAAGTTCACATTGAACCTGGGAGAGTAGAAGTACATTGAACCTGGGACATTAGTAGTATATTGAAACTGGGATACTAGAAGTACATTGAACCTGGGACATTAGTAGTATATTGAACCTGGGATACTAGAAGTACATCGAACCTGGGACATTAGTAGTATATTGAACCTGGGATACTAGAAGTACATCGAACCTGGGACATTAGTAGTATATTGAACCTGGGATACTAGAAGTACATTGAACCTGGGGATGGTAGAAGTACATTGAACCTGTGATGGTAGAAGTACATTGAACCTGGGGATGGTAGAAGTACATTGAACCTGGGATGGTAGAAGTACATTGAAACTGGGATAGTAGAAGTACATTGAACCTGGGATAGTAGAAGTACATTGAACCTGGGATAGTAGAATTACATTGAACCTGGGATAGTAGAAGTACATTGAACCTGGGATAGTAGAAGTTCATTGAACCTGGGATAGTAGAAGTACCTACTTGTTGCACTGCATGGAGATGGGAGAGTTATTGTAAAGGTCAGCAAGCATCCCCGACCTGAGGGGCGTCCAGTGGATGGCTTGATAGTTCTCTCTCCATCCCAACTCTGGTGCTGTGTTCTGCAACTCCCACCTGTGGAAGGTTATAACATTCACTATTCATGCTACTGCTGTTGTAACAACACTCGCTATACCTGCTGTTACCGTGACACTCGCTACACTCGCTGCACTGCTGTTACTGTGACACTCACTACACCTGCTGTTACTGTGACACTCACTACACCTGCTGTTACCGTGACAACACTCGCTACACCTGCTGTTACCGTGACAACATTCAATACATCTACTGTTTCTGTGACAACTCAAAACACCTACTGTTAGTGAGACAACAGTTAGTCAGCAAACACAGGTGTTACATATCCTACTAAGGACGCTTCTTATACGAGCCTGATTGACAGGTGTTAGCCTACCAATTGCAATAAGAACAGATGCACTGCAACAGAGGTCTGGAAGCCCACCTGTTCATGAAGTTGAAGTAGCTGATGAGGGTGGCAGAGTCGACAGAAGACTTGCACACCTCCAGCTCCACTTTTGGGTAGTAGTGGATATAGTTGACACACATCTCGTCACTAATAGCAAACCCTCCCACCGTCACATTGGTCCGCGTCACTGTCGAGTGTTCACAGGTGGTGATGAGTGCGTCACCCTGTGGGGCATAAGAACATAAGAAAGGAACACTGCAGCAGGCTTACTGGCCCATGTGAGGCAGGTCCAAGTCTCCCACCGGACCCACCCGACCCAGCCAGGTCAGGTTACATTCACTTAAGGAAGGAGCACGGCATCTGACCTAGTAGCACAAGCTAGTCAGGACAAACTCACACCCACCCGCACCCACTCATATATTTATCTAGCCTATTTTTAAAACTACACAACGTTTTAGCCTCTATAACTGTACTCGGGAGTTTGTTCCACTCATCGACAACTCTATTACCAAACCAATGCTTTCCTATATCCTTCCTGAATCTGAATTTATCCAACTTAAAGCCATTGCTGCGAGTCCTGTCAATACTAGAAATTTTTAGAAAGCTATTTACATCCCCTCTATTTATTCTTGTTTTCCATTTATACACCTCAATCATATCCCCACTAATTCTACGCCTTTCTAGAGACTGCAGTTTCAGGGCCCTCAGTCTATCCTCATAGGGAAGATTTCTGATACATGGGATCAACTTTGTCATCCTCCTTTGTACGTTTTCCAGAGCATTTATATCCATTCTGTAATACGGTGACCAAAACAGTATAATCTAGATGAGGCCTAACCAAGGATATATAGAGTTGAAGAACAACCTGAGGACTCCTATTATTTATGCTTCTTGATATGAAGCCAAGGATTCTGTTAGCTTTATTGCGAACACTTATGCACTGATGTCTTGGTTTTAGATTACTGCTAACCAGAACTCCTAAATCCTTTTCGCAATCAGTAGTATTAAGATCTACATTATTTAGTTTATATGTGGCATGGTTATTGTCCTGTCCAATATTTAGAACTTTGCATTTATCTATATTAAACTGCATCTGCCACTTCTCCGACCACTGCATCAGTCTATTCAAATCTTCCTGGAGTGCTCTAATGTCCTCATTTGAATGAATTGGACGGCCTATTTTGGTGTCATCGGCAAACTTGCTTATGTTGCTATTTATGCCCTCATCTATGTCGTTTATGTAGATTGTGAACAACAAGGGGCCCAATACTGACCCCTGTGGAACACCGCTTGTGACGCTTCCCACTCTGATTTCTCCCCATTTATGCAAACTCTCTGCTGCCTATTTGTCAACCATGCCTGTATCCAGGAAAAAATTTCTCCTCCTATTCCGTGTGCCTTAATTTTCCTCAATAGTCTCTGATGTGGGACTCTATCAAAAGCCTTACTGAAGTCCATATACACAATATCATATTCATTACCATGATCTACCTCCTCAAATACCTTAATGAAAAAAGTTATTAAATTTGTAAGGCAGGAACGCCCTTTTGTAAAACCGTGCTGAGACTCGTTGATTAATTTATGCTTTTCAAGATGGCTGCGAATTGCCTCGGCAATTATTGATTCCATAAATCTTGACAACACGATTGCAAATAAATCATGAAACGGGTGGGGTTTGAACTCATGGCGGGTTGTAAAACTCACAGGCCAGTGCCTTAACTACTCAGCCAGCTCGCTTTTAATAAGATTTATCCATTTAGGTGTATTTTTATGCACCACAGGAAGGTTCATTACTCACTTGCCATAGATTCAAGCCTTACCTATTCTGTGATTCGGATCAGGTCACTGCGTCCCTCTGGTTAAGATCACGACCGTGTACTTCTACACACGTATGGTTTGGAATTTAAATGACATATATATATATATATATATATATATATATATATATATATATATATATATATATATATATATATATATATAAATAATATCTTCATAATCTTCATTATATAATGCACAGAATGATGAAGCAATATATATTAATTTTCTGCAGATTTTACAGCTTCATTTCCCCTCCCTCATGTCCTCCCAACCTCAAAAACACTGTCTACCTAATAACCTGACTAATTACATTTCAAAATGCTAACCCTGCCTAGCTCACCTGCTAACTTGATTCCCACCAGTGGTTGACAGACCAGCAACTCTACCTCAACTGAAGTCCTGCACACACTGATGGCATGGATTGACGCTTTTCACTTTCTCTAGAAAGTGAAAAGCATCAATGTTCTTTCTAAATCTAATTTTTTTTTAACACATCGACCGTTTCCCACCGAGGCAGGGTGGTCCGAAAAAGAAGAAACACTTTCATCATCACTCACTCTATCACCTTCTTACCAGAGGTGTGCCGATACTACAGTTTGAAAACGGCAACATTAACACCCCTCCTTCAGAGTGCCGGCACTGTACTTCCCACCTCCAGGACTCAAGTCCGGCTAACCGGTTTCCCTGAATCCCTTCATATAATGTAACATACAATGTAATTAAAAGATACAAAGCAATATACACGGGTGATTGAGAAGGTAAGAATATGTATCATCAGGAGCGCAATACAATCAAATTTCTTAAAAAGCACACTAGCACACACACTCGTGTGCACTACACACTCTGTCATTAGCCTTATATAAGACACCACAGTTGTGGCAAGACAATATAGGGGTGGACAGTGTCAAATTCGGCTCCAGTAACAAATGTGTTATATGTCGCCTTACACTCGGACCTCTGGTGGCCAAACTTCTAACACTAAGTAATGTACAGGGGAAGGGAACTTAGTTTGACATGCGGGTCTTACCACCCAAGATTTATGTTTAAGGGGAGTTGAGGTTGGTGGAATGTGAGGACTAGTGAACTGATGTTAATTAGAACACCTCTCATCTTCTTAATCCTCCGGAGCACAACTACTCCAGGATATAAAGCCAAGTGTCCCTATTTTCGTGGCCTCCTGACTCTCGTGCCCTCCTGACTCTCGTACCCTCATGTTCAAGCAACCAATTTGAAACGATACCATGATACTGGATCAGATAACCTCTGGCGTTCACAGTCTCCTCTTCCCTACGGCATTACACAAATAACCCGCACATAGGAGGAACTTACGACGACGTTTCGGTCCGACTTGGCCCATTTACAAAGTCACACTGTCACTTGGTACTCTGCGCAGTGGTAGTATAGTAACCAATGAGGTTTATTAGAGATACGATTATTGCTATTTAAAAAAAAACACTAGGCATTTTTATTAACTTAGGTGAATACAGGAACTTTATTTCTAACAATCTTCTGTATTTGCGACAGATGAGTCGAGATACTTTCAAGGGGAGGCGAGTACCAATAGAGTACTCACCGGGAGTACATGGACTGGCTGAGGAAGTCTGCGTATCTCCTGGAAGTGTGTTGAGTAGTGGTCATCGCGATTGAGCTCTGGCAGTTCCTCGTCACCTCTCAGGTGTTTGGTCCAGACTCTCAGCCCCGTCAGGTGTGTGTGTAGCTGCGACCCGAAGATGTGGATACCATCCTCAGGCAGCCCCTGTGACAGGTGTGTAGTGTCAGAGGTTTGGGATGTTGGGGTTGGTATTGGGTCCTGCTGCAGGTGTTTGATACTAGGGTTGGTCCTGCTGCAGGTGTGGAATACACTAAGCCTAACATACTAAAACCAGGCAGATGAAACAAGAAAAAATCGTTGTTAATTCTGTTAATTACTTCTGAACTTTCTATCACAAGAAAAGTAAAGAAACTTGAGAAAGTTCACTCCAGCTGGTCACAGACCGGGCCGCGGGGGCGTTGACCCCCGAAACCTTCTCCAGGTATACTCCAGGTATAAGCTTTATTAGAAGTTAACAATTCTGTTCATAACTTTAGCATTTAATACAAATAATAATGTTTACTTCTAGCAGTACATGATACAACTTATACAGACCATAGCTGACACCTATGACATACTATATAGAAAGTCCCTGGTTATGCAGAGCATTTCCCGCAGCTTAGGTTAATTTTATCCCCAGGATGCGACCCATACCAGTCGACTAACATCCAGGTACCCACTTACTGCTAGGTGAACAAGGAGAGCAGGTATCTTAAGGAAACACGCCCAGTGTTTTCACCCTTGCCGGTAATCGAACCCGGACACCTCAGCGTATGAAGCTGAGGGGTCCGGGCCACGGGCCACCAAAGCTACATGTTGCCTTTGTTCTTCCCTCAGTCTTATGGAAAACAATTTAGTTTCGGGATTATATTGAACAGACAGACAGCAGAGGACCTGGAAGTCCAGTATGAGCCTTGGTAATCGATACCCACAAATTACTTTAAACGTTTCGATCCCCGGTACGGCTGGAAACATTAGGGACATGTTTCCTTAAGGCATCTGCTGTCCATGTTCACCCATCAGTAAAATAGGTACCTGGGTGTTAGTGGACTGGTGTGGGTGGCATCCTGGGACAAAACTGACCTAATTTGCGGGAAATGCTCAGCATAACAAGGGCTTTCTATATAGTAGTATGTCATTGATGTCAGCTATGGTCTGTATACCTTGTACATGTACTGGTAGAAATATTATAACCAGGTACCCAGTACCACAGTCTTGACTACTGCAATGAGCGCGTTCCCAGGCCGAGGGACTGACCCCCTTATCTCCCACCTCTCCACTCTTCTGTCGCTAAAATGTGTGACAACTAAGTGAAGAGTGGAAGCGTCTTACCAGAGCTGTGCACTCGGGGACGCAGTAGCCGGAGAGGGTGAAGGTCGTCATGCTAGGTGGGATAGCCATCTTGCTGGTATATTCCAGCCCCAGTTCCATGATACCAGCATCATGTTCCCTCAGGTCACTGGTGTAGTGCAAGGCGATGCCAGAACTGTCAACACGACCTGCAACAACCCCACCTCTTTTAGAAAACGCAGCTGTTTGCAACAAAAAAGTGACACCAGTAACAACAGTAACACACAAGTAACACCAGCAGTAGCCTATGTCAACACAAACTGGTAACTTTATAAATATAGATGAAAGTCTTAAGAATAAAAGCCACAACAGCCTAGCAAAGACAGCTCACCACTAGTCCACAAACAAGAAACAGGAGGTTTCGGGTCATGTTGGACCATTTTCAAGTTGCTAGTAAGTCAGGTAAGGTTCGCCAGGAAACACGACGTGTGTTTCCTTACGCGAATCATAGATAATGACCCGCCGTTGGAGCTTTTGGTCATCTGACCGAGGCCTTCCGCTGGCTTACCCCTCCACCCCTTTAAAAATTATGGCCAGTTATAACCATTAAGGTTGCTATTAATTTGATAATGATCCAGTAAGGAGATAAATGATAGTTTCTGTCTTTCCAACTTGAAGGATAGTGGTCATGTGTGTCAAGGTACAGGTGTGTGTACAGGTGTGTGTACAGGTGTGTGTACTGGTGTAACACTGTTATAGTCTGTCATACACATTGCAAGATAGGAGGGGGGGGTTAGCTTGACAATTACCCCTCACCTGGTCATAAGATAGAGTTGGACAGTAATGTTTTGGATACATAGGCTGAACACTGAAAATTTCCCAAAGAATTTCTAAAAATGACATTTGAAGCCCAACACAGAATCCACTATGCACGGAGCACATTCATTATATATATATATATATATATATATATATATATATATATATATATATATATATATATATATATATATATATATATATATATATATATATATATATTGTGTGTGTGTGTGTGTGTTGTGCCGAATAGGTAAAATTAGTCAATTATCAAGAACTCATTTAAAATTAAATTCTTCTAAATTTTCTCTTATACGTTTAAAGATATATTTTTTTCATAAATGTTAATATAAAAATTAATAATTTTTGTACCAAATTTTTTTTAGAAAACTTACCTAACCTTATTATAACAAACGCAATTTAATTTAGCCTAATCCAACTAAATATATTTTAGATAAGTTTACAATAATTTAATAATTAACAAACACAATGAAATATATTTTTTTTCGTTAGGTTCAGAATGATTTTTGCGAAATTATTGCATACACAAATTTTCTCTTGCCTTATTCGGCAAGAAGAGCGTTGCTATTTAACCCAAAATCGCAAGGTTTACCTATTCGGCACCACATATATATATATGAGGTTTCACATGGAAAAGTCTGATGAGTACTAACCACTTAGCAGTTGTGGGTTATTGTAGTGGACCTCCAACATAATGTAGGGGTTGAAGTCTGCCCCACCGATGGGCATCCCAGCCTCCTGTGAGACATGACATTACACCCATGTTTATTGAAATGTTTATTTATTTCTACTGGAAGTCATGGAGGTTTCCGTGGAAGGTTTCTTAATAGTATGGTTATAGATAGGTTAGTTTTAGGTATATATTGCAGGTTTTTTTTTAAGGAGAGGTGCTTGTTATACTGTTTACATAGGTATGATGTATATAGTAATGTTTATGAAGACCATGTTAGGCATAGCATTTGCTGTACAAGAAAGGTAGACAATACTGCTGCTACCATTATTACGACCACTATTACTACTACTACCTCCATTACTACTACTGCCTCCATTACTACTACTGCCTCCAATACTACTACTGCCTCCATTACTACTACTACCACTATTACTACTACTACCACTATTACTACTACTACCACTACTACTACCACTATTACTGCTACTACCACTATTACTACTACCACTATTACTACTACTACCACTATTACTACTACTACCACCACTACTACTACCACTACTACTACCTCTACTACTACCACTTAACAACCATGAGTTCCTCACAATATTTTTAAGTTACTTCTCTAAAATCATCACCCGCTGTTTAGCACCGTTAATTATGAGATATCTTTGGTGAAATAACAATAGGCTCATCTAGATTTCGTTACGGTTTTTTCCTGTATTTATGCCAGAAATTATATGTCAATAGGCCTACAATATGGTAGATATATTAGGCAGACTAGTGGAGTTAGGGCTCGTAAATTGACCTGGTATTTTATTGAACTAAAAGATTGGTTTTTTTTTACTACCGACCGTCACTTACCGAGGCAGGGTGACCGAAACAGAAGAGGAAACACATTCACCATCACTCGTTCAATCACTGTCTTGTCATAAGTAAGCCATCAACCCAGGTCGGATAGCCAACCAACCTACAACACACCCTCTACGGGGGGAAGTGCTAAACCGATCGGGGTCAGCGTCAAGCGGTATGGGAGGCTATCAGCTTGAAAGGGGGTAGGGTAGCTTCAGTGCCTTGGATCAAAAGAGGACTTACCTGAGGGTAGATGAATGCAGTAGCACCCATGGCCCAAGCAGCCATCACTCGCTTACAAGAGTCGATCTCTGGCGCTCGGTCAGCAGAGTGACACGGACCCTGCCAACCATAGTTTGCTATTATTTACAAGAAATGGGACTCAGAAGTAACAGAGCCAGGGAAAACAAGGCCAGGGAAAACAAGGCCAGAGTAAACAAGGCCAGGGGAAACAAGGCCAGGGAAAACAAGGCCAGAGTAAACAAGGCCAGGGGAAACAAGGCCAGGGTAAACAAGGCCAGGGGAAATAAGGCCAGGGAAAACAAGGCCAGGGAAAACAAGGCCAGGGGAAACAAGGCCAGGGGAAACAAGGCCAGGAAAACAAGGCCAGGGAAACAAGGCCAGGGAAAACAAGGCCAGGGGAAACAAAGCCAGAGGAAACAAGGCCAGGGGAAACAAGGCCAGAGGAAACAAGGCCAGGAAAACAAGGCCAGGGGAAACAAGGCCAGGGAAAACAAGGCCAGGGGAAACAAGGCCAGGGGAAACAAGGCCAGAGGAAACAAGGCCAGGAAAACAAGGCCAGGGGAAACAAGGGCAGGGAAAACAAGGCCAGGGGAAACAAGGCCAGGAAAACAAGGCCAGGGGAAACAAGGCCAGGGAAAACAAGGCCAGGGAAAACAAGGCCACGGGAAACAAGGCCAGGGAAAAACAAGGTTAGGGTAAAATAGGGTCCATGGAAAACCAGGGTCCAGGAAAATATAAATTTTATATCAGCGGCCACACTAACTAAACACTAGATAATTGTAATAATATCAATAATGTTTATTTCTAGCACTACAGAATACAACTTATACAGACCATAGCTGACATCAATGAAATACTATATAGAAAGTCCCAGGTTATGCAGGGGTACACATGTCCGCTCACGTACCTTCCTCCACGTCAGGTACACAGGTATTACATGTGGAAATAGGTATGCATCACTGAGGATATTATCTAGAGGTATTCACCTACCTGGTATCTGGGTACGTCTACATCAGCTGGGTATTCACAGTGGAACACTTCCATGTGGTGAACTATATCTTCGTTGCCCCTCTCGATGACCGGTCCAAACTGTAAACAGAGGTCAGTATGTTGTAGCAGGTAGAAATACAACTAGGAACGAGGTTGTGCCTCTCGTCTGTAGGAACGAGGGTGTGCCTCTCGTCTGTAGGAACGAGGGTGTGCCTCTCGTCTCTAGGAACGAGGGTGTGCCTCTCGTCTCTAGGAACAAGGGTGTGCCTCTCGTCTGTAGAAACGAGGGTGTGCCTCTCGTCTGTAGGAACGAGGGTGTGCCTCTCGTCTGTAGGAACGAGGGTGTGCCTCTCGTCTGTAGGAACGAGGGTGTGCCTCTCGTCTGTAGGAACGAGGGTGTGCCTCTCGTCTGTAGAAACGAGGGTGTGCCTCTCGTCTGTAGGAACGAGGGTGTGCCTCTCGTCTGTAGGAACGAGGTTGTGCCTCTTGTCTCTAGGAACGAGGGTGTGCCTCTCGTTTCTAGGAACGAGGGTGTATCTCTCGTCTCTAGGAACGAGGGTGTGCCTCTCGTCTCTAGGAACGAGGGTGTGCCTCTCGTCTCTAGAAACGAGGGTGTGCCTCTCGTCTCTAGGAACGAGGGTGTGCCTCTCGTCTCTAAGAACGAGGGTGTGCCTCTCGTCTCTAGGAACGAGGGTGTGCCTCTCGTCTCTAGAAACGAGGGTGTGCCTCGTCTCTAGGAACGAGGGTGTGCCTCCGTCTCAAGGAACGAGGTGTGCCTCTCGTCTCTAGGAACGAGGGTGTGCCTTTCGTCTCTAGGAACGAGGCTGTGCCTCTCGTCTCTAGGAACGAGGCTGTGCCTCTCGTCTCTAGGAACGAGGCTGTGCCTCTCGTCTCTAGGAACGAGGCTGTGCCTCTCGTCTCTAGGAACGAGGCTGTGCCTCTCGTCTCTAGGAACGAGGGTGTGCCTCTCGTCTCTAGGAACGAGGCTGTGCCTCTCGTCTCTAGGAACGAGAGTGTGCCTCTCGTCTCTAGGAACGAGGCTGTGCCTCTCGTCTCTAGGAACGAGGGTGTGCCTCTCGTCTCTAGGAACGAGGGTGTGCCTCTCGTCTCAAGGAACGAGGGTGTGCCTCTCATCTCTAGGAACGAGGGTGTGCCTCTCGTCACTAGGAACGAGGCTGTGCCTCTCGTCTCTAGGAACGAGGCTGTGCCTCTCGTCTCTAGGAACGAGGCTGTGCCTCTCGTCTCTAGGAACGAGGGTGTGCCTCTCGTCTCTAGGAACGAGGCTGTGCCTCTCGTCTCTAGAAACGAGGGTGTGCCTCTCGTCTCTAGGAACGAGGGTGTGCCTCTCGTCTCTAGGAACGAGAGTGTGCCTCTCGTCTCTGGGAACGAAGTTTTGCCTTTTGAAGCCTTTTTACCTTCTTCTCCTAGGCTATGGGTCCCACAATTTGCACTGGAGGTGGACCCCATATATATATTAAACATTACCTCTCGGTCCACAGCAGGATTCGAACCTGCGCACTCTGAATCAAAGCACGCAGTACTTTCGCCACTCAACCAGTCGCAGAACAAGTATGGGAGCCTAGCCGAAGCTGGACGATGACTCTCATACCCCGGGACACCAGGCTTCTGGCAAGTTATTTCATCAAACCCTGTTACATGAAGTGACCTTCGAAAGAAAGTGGTACACTGAGAGGTGTATATCTCAGTGTATATACACTGAGAGGTGTATATCTCAGTGTATATACACTGAGAGGTGCATATCTCAGTGTATATACACTGAGAGGTGTATATATCAGTCTATGCTGAGAGGTGTATATCTCAGTCTATATACACTGAGAGGTGTATATCTCAGTGTATATACACTGAGAGGTGTATATCTCAGTCTATATACGCTGAGAGGTGTATATCTCAGTCTATATACACTGAGAGGTGTATATATCAGTCTATGCTGAGAGGTGTATATCTCAGTCTATATACACTGAGAGGTGAAAATTTCAGTCTATATACACTGAGAGGTGTATATCTCAGTCTATATACATTGAGAGGTGTATATCGCAGTCTATATACACTGATAGGTGTATTTTTCAGTGTATATACACTGAGAAGTGTATTTTTCAGTGTATATACACTGAGAGGTGTATTTTTCAGTGTATATACACTGAGAGGTGTATTTTTCAGTGTATATACACTGAGAGGTGTATTTTTCAGTGTATATACACTGAGAGGTGTATTTTTCAGGGTATATACACTGAGAGGTGTATTTTTCAGTGTATGTACATTGAGATGTGTATTTTTCAGTGTATATACACTGAGAGGTGTATTTTTCAGTGTATATACACTGGGAGATGTATTTCTCAGTGTATATACAATAAGAGGTGTATTTCTGTGAATATACACTGAGAGGTGAATTTCCCAAGGAACATACACTGACAAGTGTATTTCTGTATATACACTGAAAGGCTCATTCCTCTTGGGTATATACACAGGTATACTTATCTCAGTATATATATACTGACTGATCACTTTAATAGCAGTTATTGGAATTAAAAATATTCTTGTCTGGTGGTGACAAGGTCAGCCTTCACCCTTGTGTAGTCGATAGGCTTCAAACTCTCCCAACCACTGGAATTTATTCACCAGTTGTATTTGTTGTATTTTAATTAATAGAATAAAGCTCCTTAAATACAGTAAGGCTTGGCTAATAAGCCAAAGGCTTAAATTAGCTTACCTGGTATTACACGAGTCTGGGTTACTGTTTCATGTTAAATACAGTGTTGTGATGGTGATAGTGTTGTGATGGTGATAGTGTTGTGATGGTGATAGTACTATACTGTGTGTGGTGGTAGTGTTGTGATGGTGATAGTACTATACTGTGTGTGGTGGTAGTGTTGTGATGGTGATAGTACTATACTGTGTGTGGTGGTAGTGTTGTGATGGTGATAGTACTATACTGTGTGTGGTGGTAGTGTTGTGATGGTGATAGTGTTGTGATGGTGATAGTACTATACTGTGTGTGGTGGTAGTGTTGTGATGGTGATAGTGTTGTGATGGTGATAGTACTATACTGTGTGTGGTGGTAGTGTTGTGATGGTGATAGTACTATACTGTGTGTAGTGGTAGTGTTGTGATGGTGATAGTACTATACTGTGTGTGGTGGTAGTGTTGTGATGGTGATAGTACTATACTGTGTGTGTGTAGTGTGTTGTGATTGGTGATGAGTACTATACTGTGTGTGGTGGTAGTGTTGTGATGGTGATAGTACTATACTGTGTGTGGTGGTAGTGTTGTGATGGTGATAGTACTATACTGTGTGTGGTGGTAGTGTTGTGATGGTGATAGTACTATACTGTGTGTGGTGGTAGTGTTGTGATGGTGATAGTACTATACTGTGTGTGGTAGTAGTGTTGTGATGGTGATAGTGTTGTGATGGTGATAGTGTTGTGATGGTGATAGTACTATACTGTGTGTGGTGGTAGTGTTGTGATGGTGATAGTGTTGTGATGGTGATAGTGTTGTGATGGTGATAGTACTATACTGTGTGTGGTGGTAGTGTTGTGATGGTGATAGTACTATACTGTGTGTGGTGGTAGTGTTGTGATGGTGATAGTGTGGTGATTGTGTGATGGTGATAGACTATACTTGTGTGGTGTAGTGTTGTGATGGTGATGATAGTAGCTGTGTGATGGTGATAGTGTTGTGATGGTGATAGTGTGATGTGATGACTTGTTGGTGGTAGTGTTGTGATGGGTGATAGTACTATACTGTGTGTGGTGGTAGTGTTGTGATGGTGATAGACTATCGTGTATGATGGTGTAGATTTGTGTGATGGTGATAGTGTTGTGATGGTGATAGTTTTTGTGTGGTGTAGTGTTGTGATGGTGATAGTTTGTGATGGTGTAGTGTTGTGATGGTGATAGTACTATACTGTGTGTGGTGGTAGTGTTGTGATGGTGATAGTACTATACTGTGTGTGGTAGTAGTGTTGTGATGATGATAGTACTATACTGTGTGTGGTAGTAGTGTTGTGATGGTGATAGTACTATACTGTGTGTGGTGGTAGTGTTGTGATGGTGATAGTACTATACTGTGTGTGGTGGTAGTGTTGTGATGGTGATAGTACTATACTGTGTGTGGTGGTAGTGTTGTGATGGTGATAGTACTATACTGTGTGTGGTGGTAGTGTTGTGATGGTGATAGTACTATACTGTGTGTGGTAGTAGTGTTGTGATGGTGATAGTGTTGTGATGGTGATAGTGTTGTGATGGTGATAGTGTTGTGATGGTGATAGTACTATACTGTGTGTGGTGGTAGTGTTGTGATGGTGATAGTACTATACTGTGTGTGGTGGTAGTGTTGTGATGGTGATAGTACTATACTGTGTGTGGTGGTAGTGTTGTGATGGTGATAGTACTATACTGTGTGTGGTAGTAGTGTTGTGATGGTGATAGTGTTATGATGGTGATAGTACTATACTGTGAGTGGTGGTAGTGTTGTGATGGTGATAGTACTTTACTGTGTGTGGTAGTAGTGTTGTGATGGTGATAGTGTTGTGATGGTGATAGTACTATACTGTGAGTGGTGGTAGTGTTGTGATGGTGATAGTACTATACTGTGTGTGGTGGTAGTGTTGTGATGGTGATAGTACTATACTGTGTGTGGTGGTAGTGTTGTGATGGTGATAGTACTATACTGTGTGTGGTAGTAGTGTTGTGATGGTGATAGTACTATACTGTGTGTGGTAGTAGTGTTGTGATGGTGATATTGTTGTGATGGTGATAGTACTATACTGTGAGTGGTGGTAGTGTTGTGATGGTGATAGTACTATACTGTGTGTGGTGGTAGTGTTGTGATGGTGATAGTACTATACTGTGTGTAGTAGTAGTGTTGTGATGGTGATAGTGTTGTGATGGTGATAGTACTATACTGTGTGTAGTGGTAGTGTTGTGATGGTGATAGTACTATACTGTGTGTGGTAGTAGTGTTGTGATGATGATAGTACTATACTCTGTGTAGTGGTAGTGTTGTGATGGTGATAGTACTATACTGTGTAGTGATTGTATTGTGAGGGTGATAGTACTATACTATGTGGTGTTATTAGGATTGTAAGCATACCTAACACAAAAACAATTTCATCCTTATTAACTGATCACAGAAAGACATCCTAGTCTCCTAGCATCTCCTGCCTTAAGACATACCTCCAAGACATGATGCTTCTCCTGGAAGATGTCTGGAAGCTTCTCCACCGTACACCAATATGTTGTTTCCTCTGCTGGCACCTCAACTTTCTTGGCCCGTACCTGGGAGGAAAGGTGATGCCTGTCAGAGTCTCAGGAAACCAAATTTGAAGTGATGCGAAATTTACAGTGGGTCAAGTCAGGGTATTTTTTCCAGAATAGTTGGTGATATACCACTGTGGATATAATATTCTGACAGTTCTTGAACGTTTCTGAGTGCGTTCTCTCTGAATTCGTTAATTTTATCGCACTCCAGTACATAATGACGCAGGGTGTGACAGTAGTCCATCTGGCAAAGTTTACATTTCGTTTGGTCTACATCTGGTGGTGGTGATTTAACCTGCCAAAGATACTTGTAACCCAGCCGGAGGCGGGCGGTAGTGACATCCAAGAGTCTGCTTATTTTGTTGGATGCACCATAGACATTTGGCTCCTCGTGCATGATATTATGATGATAGATGGACTGACTGGTGTCAGTCTCCCTCAGTCTTAAGTCAATGAATCTCAGTTGAAGTTCTTTTCGTATTATTGTTCTCAAACTGTTGACTGACAGCCCAAGACATTGCTAGTACATAGGATGGTTATGGGGTATACCTGGGGTATACCTGCCCCCCGCTGCCCTGTCCATGACCAGGCCTCACTGAAGGTTAACTAAATATGTGACAAACTCACATATAAACTATCAGAAATATGTGAATGGTCAGTTACAAAACTAGTTTCAATATAAATGTACTATCCTGGGAGGTAAACAAAGCTGTGAGGTGGAAACAGACACTAGTAGCCAGAGAAACATTGAAGTTACTATCGCTAATGAACCCTTGCTGGAATACTTGACAACATCCTCATTACACTACTGAAGTCTGCCAGCTCAGGCTGACACTACTGAAGTCTGCCAGCTCAGGCTGACACTATTGAAGTCTTTCAGCTCAGGCTGACACTACTGAATTCTGCCAGCTCAGGCTGACACTACTGAAGTCTGCCAGCTCAGGCTGACACTACTGAAGTCTGCCAGCTCAGGCTGACACTACTGAAGTCTACCAGATCAGACTGACACATTTCAACACCTTGTATGAGCACCATCCTGTGTGATGGAATATGACAGGGAAACATAGCTAGCTTTTGTTCCCACTGTGTAACTATTATATAGAATAGTGTAGCAACACTGCTGGTGTTACCACTGTGTAACTATTATATAGAATAGTGTAGCAACACTGCTGGTGTTACCACTGTGTAACTATCATATAGAATAGTGTAGCAACACTGCTGGTGTTACCACTGTGTTACTATCATATAGAATAGTGTAGCAACACTGCTGGTGTTACCACTGTGTAAGTATTATATAGAATAAAGTAGCAACACACTGCTGGTGTTACCACTGTGTAACTATTATATAGAATAGTGTAGTAACACTGCTGGTGTTACCACTGTGTAACTATCATATAGAATATTGCAGCAATACTGCTGGTGTTACCACTGTGTAACTATCATATAGAATAGTGCAGCAACACTGCTGGTGTTACCACTGTGTAACTATCATATAGAATAGTGCAGCAACACTGCTGGTGTTACCACTGTGTAACTATCATATAGAATAGTGTAGCAACACTGCTGGTGTTACCACTGTGTAAGTATCATATAGAATAAAGTAGCAACACACTGCTGGTGTTACCACTGTGTAACTATCATATAGAATAGTGTAGTAACACTGCTGGTGTTACCACTGTGTAACTATCATATAGAATAGTGCAGCAACACTGCTGGTGTTACCACTGTGTAACTATCATATAGAATAGTGTAGCAACACTGCTGGTGTTACCACTGTGTAACTATCATATAGAATAGTGCAGCAACACTGCTGGTGTTACCACTGTGTAACTATCATATAGAATAGTGTAACAACACTGCTGGTGTTACCACTGTGTAACTATCATATATAATAGTGTAGCAACACTGCTGGTGTTACCACTGTGTAACTATCATATAGAACAGTGTAGCAACACTGCTGGTTTTCCTAAGGTGTTACTGTCGTATAGAATACAAAGTCAGTGTTACTTAAGGCGTAACACTGGTTTTTCAAGGCCAGGTATTAATCCATTCTTAGTATTTTCATGAATATTAAGAGCTATGAAAAAAGTTAAGGAATATTTTTGCCTGAAGTGGTATGCATCCAATGGGCCTTCCGTGGTTCGATCCCCGGTAAGGGTGGAAACATTGAGCATGTTAAACCTGCTGTCCCTGCTCACCTAGCAAGTGGGTACCTGGGTGTTAGTCACCTTATACCTGCTGTACCTGTTCATCTAGCAGTAAGTAGGTACCGGGGTGTTAGTCACCTTATACCTGCTGCACCCGTTCATCTAGCAGTAAGTAGGTACCGGGGTGTTAGTCACCTTATACCTGCTGCACCCGTTCATCTAGCAGTAAGTGGGTATCTGTGTGTTTGTGTTAGGTGACTGGTGTGGGTGGCATCCTGGGGGACAACACTGAAGGCCTCCCAGTGGAAACAAGACTTTTTGGGTGGCTAACCCTCCGAGTTACAAATCCGGACAAAATCTTATTTTCAGATTATTGAATTTTCGTGGAGTAATTTTGATATGAAGATTTGTATTGATAGTGATGAGTGAGGAGTGTGAGTACAGGGGATTTACCTCCAACAGCTGAGAATTGTCCTCGTGATGACCAGTCTCGGGTGGTACAGCCTTGAGTAGCTGTACTCGTGTGAGACCAGTCTTGTCACCTCCTGCCAGTACTCCATCCAACCTGTACAGAGGTCCTGACCCCCAAGACCAGACCACGTGCGTTGTTCCACCCTGTACAACACGGTGCAGATTAGTGGAATGAAATAGTGACTCTCTCACACACTACACTACTACCTAACACTGTAGCAACACACACAACACTACTACCTAACACTGTAGCAACACACACTACACTACTACCTAACACTGTAGCAACACACACAACACTACTACCCAACACTGTAGCAACACACACAACACTACTACCTAACACTGTAGCAACACACACAACACTACTACCTAACACTGTAGCAACACACACAACACTACTACCTAACACTGTAGCAACACACACAACACTACTACCCAACACTGTAGCAACACACACAACACTACTACCTAACACTGTAGCAACACACACTACACTACTACCTAACACTGTAGCAACACACACAACACTACTACCTAACACTGTAGCAACACACACAAAACTACTACCTAACACTGTGCAACACACACAACACTACTACCTAACACTGTAGCAACACACACAACACTACTACCTAACACTGTAGCAACACACACAACACTACTACCCAACACTGTAGCAACACACACAACACTACTACCTAACACTGTAGCAACACACACAGCACTACTACCCAACACTGTAGCAACACACACAACACTACTACCTAACACTGTAGCAAACACACAACACTACTACCTAACACTGTAGCAACACACACAACACTCTACCCAACACTGTAGCAACACACACAACACTACTACAATGAGCAACACACACAACTCCAACACTGCACACAACACTACTACCTAACACTGTAGCAACACACAACACTACTACCCAACACTGTAGCAACACACACAACACTACTACCAAACACTGTAGCAACACACACAACACTACTACCTAACACTGTAGCAACACACACAACACTACTACCCAACACTGTAGCAAACACACAACACTACTACCTAACACTGTACAACACACACAACACTACTACCAACACTGTAGCAACACACACAACACTACTACCTAACACTGTAGCAACACACACAACACTACTACCCAACACTGTAGCAACACACACAACACTACTACCTAACACTGTAGCAACACACACAACACTACTACCTAACACTGTAGCAACACACACAACACTACTACCCAACACTGTAGCAACACACACAACACTACTACCCAACACTGTAGCAACACACACAACACTACTACCCAACACTGTAGCAACACACACAACACTACTACCCAACATTGTAGCAACACACACAACACTACTACCCAACACTGTAGCAACACACACAACACTACTAACCAACACTGTAGCAACACACACAACACTACTACGTAACCAAAGTTGCCATTAAGAATTATTGAGTTCCTCAGAATAAGTCTCTACAGTTATTCTTAGGAGTGATAGAATTTTATAGGAAATTCTGCAGAAATTTTGCGGATGTGGCAGCCCCCTCCCCCCTTAACTTCTCTTACCAGTCACGACCCTTACGGGTTTAGCGCTTAGTTATAACACACTTACCAGTCTTAAAACTAAATTTTGCTAGACGTCTAGTTGTCCAGAGGCTTCTAACCATGTTAAACGTCTGCATGTAAATCAGGAGTGGGGGCAGTGTTGCTCCTAGCATCGGGTGAGGGGTGTCTTGAGCGCCTGGTATATTCAGCCAGATACAAGGCCTATCAGCAGGCCTATTATACTATTGAAAAAAAGAGGCCTTGGTACTTGCACTGGAACATTTCGACGTGTTTTCGTCCAGCACATTACATGTAGGCACCGTCTTCAGTGATCACAATCATCTGACCTACCTGTAGGCACCGTCTTCAGTGATTACAATCATCTGACCTACCTGTAGGCACCGTCTTCAGTGATTACAATCCTCTGACCTACCTGTAGGCACCGTCTTCAGTGATTACAATCATCTGACCTACATGTAGGCACAGTCTTCAGTGATTAAAATCCTCTGACCTACCGGTAGGCACCGTCTTCAGTGATTACAATCATCTGACTTACATGTAGGCACCGTCTTCAGTGATCACAATCATCTGACCTGCATGTAGGCACCGTCTTCAGTGATCACAATCCTCTGACCTGCATGTAGGCACCGTCTTCAGTGATCACAATCATCTGACCTGCATGTAGGCACCGTCTTCAGTGATCACAATCCTCTGACCTGCACGTAGGCAGTCTTCAGTGATCACAATCCTCTGACCTGCATGTAGGCACCGTCTTCAGTGATCACAATCATCTGACCTGCATGTAGGCACCGTCTTCAGTGATCACAATCCTCTGACCTGCACGTAGGCAGTCTTCAGTGATCACAATCCTCTGACCTGCATGTAGGCACCGTCTTCAGTGATCACAACCCTCTGACCTGCATGTAGGCACCGTCTTCAGTGATCACAACCCTCTGACCTGCATGTAGGCACCGTCTTCAGTGATCACAATCCTCTGACCTGCATGTAGGCACCGTCTTCAGTGATCACAATCATCTGACCTACCTGTAGGCACCGTCTTCAGTGATCACAATCCTGTGACCTACCTGTAGGCACCGTCTTCAGTGATCACAATCATCTGACCTACCTGTAGGCACCGTCTTCAGTGATCACAATCATCTGACCTACCTGTAGGCACCGTCTTCAGTGATCACAACCCTCTGACCTGCATGTAGGCACCGTCTTCAGTGATCACAATCCTCTGACCTACCTGTAGGCACCGTCTTCAGTGATCACAATCATCTGACCTACCTGTAGGCACCGTCTTCAGTGATCACAATCCTGTGACCTACCTGTAGGCACCGTCTTCAGTGATCACAATCATCTGACCTACCTGTAGGCACCGTCTTCAGTGATCACAACCCTCTGACCTGCATGTAGGCACCGTCTTCAGTGATCACAATCCTCTGACCTACCTGTAGGCACCGTCTTCAGTGATCACAACCCTCTGACCTACCTGTAGGCACCGTCTTCAGTGATCACAATCCTCTGACCTACATGTAGGCACCGTCTTCAGTGATCACAACCCTCTGACCTGCATGTAGGCACCGTCTTCAGTGATCACAATCCTCTGACCTACATGTAGGCACCGTCTTCAGTGATCACAATCCTGTGACCTGCCTTAGCTCCGTGAGGAACAAGAAGACTCGTCTCATATAGTGGCCATGATAGTTGTAACCGTACAGCTTCTCCATATGTAACTGCCGGCAAAGATAATGTGCTGGCCGACACTATCTCCATATCATAATTTGTTAGGATGTGTTAGAGAAAAATGGGCAATAAGCTTATTTTTATTCCTTATGGCCATTAAGTAAAATTTGAGTAAATCCGGCCATATTTTTTTTAGTGAGGGGACTTGCACCCATCTGCAAGTGTCTTGGACCTAAGCCAGCTTTACTGTCTGCTGTCTCGCTCTAAGGTTGTGTCTAACTTGAGGTTCCTTTGGGTTGAACGCTATCTAATGAGCTGAATGGTTGAGAGGAAAGGCGGATCCATTAGTAATTCGTGCCATGGTGCCATACTACCCACTGAGGGATGCCTAGTTCTGGCTATTAAAGTCCTTTTGGGGTGGAGGTGTGGTGTGTAAAGAGTATGTCAAATTTCATATAGGCTGCCTCCCAACCAGTGAACCGGGTGCTAAGGAAATAAGTAGGGCTCTCTAGTTACGCTAGTACCTTGGTTCAACCAGTCTATCACAAGGAAGCCCGCCAAATATCTTGGTTCATCCAGCCAATCACAAGGAAGCCCGCCAAATATCTTGGTTCATCCAGCCAATCACAAGGAAACCCGCCAAATATCTTGGTTCAACCAGCCAATCACAAGGAAGCCCGCCAAATATCTTGGTTCAACCAGCCAATCACAAGGAAGCCCGCCAAAGTTGTGAAGCGTTGTGGTAAACTTATAAATCAGTTTTGACAGACCTGCTTCCAAGTGTGGTCGAAGGCGCTTCTTACCGTGTGTCTTGCTTGCATTACCTTACTGTAAACCTGGAGAGGGTTCCGGGGGTCAACGCCCCTGCGGCCCGGTCTGTGACCAGGCCTCATGGTGGATCAGAGCCTGATCGACCAGGCTGTTAATATTGGCCGCACGTAAACCGACGTACGAACCACAGCCCGTCTGATCAGGTACTGACTTTAGGTGTCTGTCCAGTGCCTTTTTGAAGACAGCCAGGGTCTAGTGGTAATCCCCCTTATGTATGCTGGGAGGCAGTTGAACAGTCTTGGACCCCTGACACTTACTGTGATGTCTCTTATACACATCCTCTGTAAATACCTGACGTATTAGAGCTTGCTCTACTGCTCTTTCCTCGTTTCTACCATGGTTACCATGCTACAACCAGGTGTGCAGGCCACTAGCCTACACCGGTGTTTATAATATGTGGCCTGCCTGCTCTGGCCTGTCCTACCCTCCCTGCATCTTTAACAAGTCATTAATTTCAAGAGAAGTGCCAGACATCAAGGTACCATAGCAAAAAGAAAACATAATACGAGGGAGAACGCACCTCATATCACACCTGTAACATTCACAGTAATGACACTACACACCTGATACATTATACACCTGATACCACACACCTGATGCACATTACACACCTGAATAGCGTAGTGCTTGGGATGACAGGTGTCAAACTCCCTGGAGAAGGTGAATTTAATTACATCTTGCAGTTGTTTGTAGCGGAAGTTGTTACAGTCTTGATGATCAGCAACAACCAATCTCTGATTGTGGTCCACCAGGGCGTTCTGTGGTGCAGCAGCTGTGTTAGTGCTGTGTTGCAGGGTTAGTGCTGTGTTGCAGTGTTAGTGCTGTGTTGCAGTGTTAGTGCTGTGTTGCAGTGTTAGTGCTGTGTTGCAGGTTAGTGCTGTGTTGCAGTGTTAGTGCTGTGTTGCAGTGTTAGTGCTGTGTTGCAGTGTTAGTGCTGTGTTGCAGTGTTAGTGCTGTGTTGCAGTGTTAGTGCTGTGGTACAGTGTTAGTGCTGTGTTGCAGTGTTAGTGCTGTGTTGCAGTGTTAGTGCTGTTAAGTGTTGTGCTGGTCAGTGTTAGTGCTGTGTTGCAGTGTTAGTGCTGTGTGCAGTGTTAGTGCTGTGTTGCAGTGTTAGTGCTGTGTTGCAGTGTTAGTGCTGTGGTACAGTGTTAGTGCTGTGTTGCAGTGTTAGTGCTGTGTTGCAGTGTTAGTGCTGTGGTACAGTGTTAGTGCTGTGTTGCAGTGTTAGTGCTGTGTTCAGTGTTAGTGCTGTGGTAAGTGTAGTCTGTGTGCAGTGTTAGTGCTGTGTTGCAGTGTTAGTGCTGTGTTGCAGTGTTAGTGCTGTGTTGCAGTGTTAGTGCTGTGGTACAGTGTTGTTAGTGCTGTGGTACAGTGTTATTGGTGTGATACAGTGTTAGTGCTGTGATACAGTGTTATTGCTGTGGTACAGTGTTAGTGTTGTGGTACAGTGTTAGTGCTGTGATACAGTGTTAGTGCTGTGGTACAGTGCTGTGGTGCAGCAGCTGGTGTTAGTGCTGTGTTGCAGAGTTAGTGCTGTGTTGCAGTGTTAGTGCTGTGTTGCAGTGTTAGTGCTGTGGTACAGTGTTAGTGCTGTGGTACAGTGTTGTTAGTGCTGTGGTACAGTGTTGTTAGTGCTGTGGAGCAGAAGCTGGTGTTAGTGCTGTGGTGCAGCAGCTGGTGTTAGTGCTGTGTTGCAGTGTTAGTGCTGTGTTGCAGTGTTAGTGCTGTGGTACAGTGTTAGTGCTGTGTTGCAGTGTTAGTGCTGTGGTACAGTGTTAGTGCTGTGGTACAGTGTTAGTGCTGTGGTACAGTGTTAGTGCTGTGTTGCAGTGTTAGTGCTGTGGTACAGTGTTAGTGCTGTGTTGCAGTGTTATTGCTGTGTTGCAGTGTTAGTGCTGTGTTGCAGTGTTAGTGCTGTGTTGCAGTGTTAGTGATGTGTTGAAGTGTTAGTGCTGTGGTACAGTGTTAGTGCTGTGTTGCAGTGTTAGTGCTGTGTTGCAGTGTTAGTGCTGTGTTGCAGTGTTAGTGCTGTGGTACAGTGTTAGTACTGTGGTACCGTGTTGTTAGTGTTGTATGGAGGGTGTCAGTGTTGTATGGGAGGGTGTCAGTGTTGTATGGGAGGCTGTCAGTGTTGTGTGGAAGGGTGTCAGTGTTGTATGGGAGGCTGTCAGTGTTGTATGGGAGGGTGTCAGTGTTATATGGGAGGGTGTCAGTGTTGTATGGGAGGTTGTTAGTGTTGTATGGGTGTCAGTGTTGTATGGGAGGTTGTCAGTGTTGTATGGGTGTCAGTGTTGTATGGGAGGTTGTCAGTGTTGTATGGGTGTCCATGTTATATGGGAGGTTGTCAGTGTTGTATGGGAGGTTGTCAGTGTTGTATGGGAGGTTGTCAGTGTTGTATGGGTGTCAGTGTTGTATGAGAGGCTGTCAGTGTTGTATGGGAGGGTGTTAGTGTTGTATGGGAGGTTGTTAGTGTTGTATGGGAGGGTGTTAGTGTTGTATGGGAGGGTGTCAGTGTTGTATGGAAGGTTGTCAGTGTTGTATGGGAGGCTGTCAGTGTTGTATGAGAGGGTGTCAGTGTTGTATGGGAGGCTGTCAGTGTTGTATGAGAGGGTGTCAGTGTTGTATGGGAGGGTGTCAGTGTTGTATGGGAGGTTGTCAGTGTTGTATGGGAGGCTGTCAGTGTTGTATGAGAGGGTGTCAGTGTTGTATGAGAGGGTGTCAGTGTTGTATGGGAGGGTGTCAGTGTTGTATGAGAGGGTGTCAGTGTTGTATGGGAGGTTGTCAGTGTTGTATGGGAGGCTGTCAGTGTTGTATGAGAGGGTGTCAGTGTTGTATGAGAGGGTGTCAGTGTTGTATGGGAGGGTGTCAGTGTTGTATGAGAGGGTGTCAGTGTTGTATGGGAGGTTGTCAGTGTTGTATGGGAGGCTGTCAGTGTTGTATGAGAGGGTGTCAGTGTTGTATGGGAGGCTGTCAGTGTTGTATGAGAGGGTGTCAGTGTTGTATGGGAGGGTGTCAGTGTTGTATGGGAGGTTGTCAGTGTTGTATGGAGGTGTCAGTGTTGTATGGGAGGGCGTCATTGTTGTATGGGAGGTTGTCAGTGTTGTATGGGAGCCTGTCAGTGTTGTATGAGAGGGTGTCAGTGTTGTATGGGAGGGTGTCAGTGTTGTATGGGAGGGTGTCAGTGTTGTATGGGAGGTTGTCAGTGTTGTATGGGAGGGTGTCAGTGTTGTATGGGAGGGTATCAGTGTTGTATGGGAGGTTGTCAGTGTTGTATGGGAGGTTGTCAGTGTTGTATGGGAGGGTATCAGTGTTGTATGGGAGGTTGTCAGTGTTGTATGGAGGTTGTCGGTGTTGTATGGGAGGGTGTCAGTGTTGTATCGGAGGTTGTCAGTGTTGTATTAGAGGGTGTCAGTGTTGTATGGGAGGGTGTCAGTGTTGTATGGGAGGTTTTCAGTGTTGTATGACAGGGTGTCAGTGTTGTATGGGAGGGTGTCAGTGTTGTATGGGAGGTTGTCAGTGTTGTATGAGATGGTGTCAGTGTTGTATGGGAGGGTGTCAGTGTTGTATGGGAGGGTGTCAGTGTTGTATGACAGGGTGTCAGTGTTGTATGGGAGGGTGTCAGTGTTGTATGGGAGGTTGTCAGTGTTGTATGAGAGGGTGTCAGTGTTGTATGGGAGGGTGTCAGTGTTGTATGGGAGGGTGTCAGTGTTGTATGGGAGGGTGTCAGTGTTATATGGGAGGTTGTCAGTGTTGTATGGGAGGCTGTCAGAGCTGTGAGGGAGGCTGTCAGAGCTGTGAGGGAGGCTGTCAGAGCTGTGAGGGAGGCTGTCAGAGCCACACACAGCTTTGATAGTGTTTGATGTTGGTGTTACAAGCCTGGGGAAGGGGGCGTTGCCCCCCTTCACCCCCACTTCCCTCCCCCTTAACCCCCTTCCTCCCCTCCCTCTCCTCTAACTTTCATCTTTTCCCCTCTCTTCTACATCAGTCTAGATCTATCTACTTCTTGTTGTACATCTATCTCTTTCCTGTTTACATCTATCTACTTCCTGTTGTACATATATCTATTTCCTGTTGTACATCTATCTACTTCCTGTTCTACCTCAATACTTGATCTATCGTGGAGAAAAAAAAAGTTAATTTTGTGACCTGGTGTAATTTGCGGCCCCAGAGTGAACTCAGGGACCCCAGTCTGCCTCCAGGGATCCCTGCTTGTTTAAAGGGGCCACAGTCTGCCTCCAGGGATCCCTGCTTGTTTACAGGGGCCCCAACCTGCCCCCATGGGCCCAAGCCTGCCCCAGGGACTCCAACCTGCCCTCAGGGGCCAGGGGCCCTAGCCTGCCTCATGGAACCCCAGTCGGCCTCCAGGGACCCCTGTCTGCCTCCAGGGACACCTGCCTGTCTCCAGGGACCCCATCCTGCCGCCAGAGACCCCTGTCTGCCTCCAGGGACCCCTGCCTGCATTCCAGGGACCCCTACCTGCCTCCAAGGACCCCTGCCTCCCTTCAGGAACCCCTGCCTCCCTTCAGGAACCCCTGCCTGCCTCCAGGAACCCCTGCCTGTCTCCAGGGACCCCTGCCTGCCTCCAGGGACCCCTGCCTGTCTCCAGGGACCCCTGCCTGTCTCCAGGGACCCCTGCCTGTCTCCAGGGACCCCTGCCTGCCCTCAGAGACCCCTGCCTGCCTCCAGGGACCCCTGCCTGCCCTCAGGGACACCTAAGCAGTCTTGTTCCGACTTGAAAATTCCTCCTGGAGGCCCTGAATCCTGGAGGCCCTGACTCCTGGAGGCCCTGACTGCAAGTGATAGCTTCCCGCTTCTCCGAAGCATCACATAACCATAATTTTTAAAGGGGTGGAGGGTAAGCCAGTGGAAGGCCTCGGTCAGATGACCAAAATCTTCAGCTGTGGGTCACCATATGACTAAGACCCGCGTCAGGAAACACTTGTTCTGTTTCCTGACAAACCTTACCTAACCTAACCTCTGTAACGTCGAAATGTACAAAAAAATTACATTTGATATCACTATATATCTAAATATTTTTCTGAGTTTTACAAATCTATCTTTACAATTAAAATTAAATTATTTTGACCGCCAAAAAATCTATTTTAGAGTCAAGATGCCTAAAATTGGGTTTTTTTTTTATTTTTTTTTTAAGAAAATAAATATATATGTGATTTTATTGCATTTTTCGACGCATCGGAGCTGTTCCACCTTTGTCTGATATAAGACGCGTCTTTTTCCCGCAAAAGTCTTGGAAAATCAGCCTGCGTCTTATACGCTTTAGCAGTTATTGACTAACGTTACTTTACTACTGGCTCGAAACATCGTGTCAGCAAGCAGCACACCCTCTCGTGCGTCTTATATGCCGGAAAATGCGGTAATTCATTGATAAAATGAAAATTTTGGTTTAATGTAATTGTAGTAGAGGTTATGATTATAAGTTGGATGTTAATAGTACAGAGATGAAGACTTAGACACGTGTGAAACATCTGGGTATCTTATTGTAGACGTTTCGCCCTCCAGTGTCTTTATCAATACAAGGATATAATGGAAAGACTGTAGAGCTTGGTGTTAATGATCACTGTAGTCTTCAAGACTACTCGTAGTCTTCAAGACTAGTAGTCATCAAGACTACTCGTAGTCTTCAAGACTAGTAGTCATCAAGACTACTCGTAGTCTTCAAGACTAGTAGTCATCAAGACTACTCGTACTCTTCAAGACTAGTAGTCATCAAGACTACTCGTAGTCATCAAGACTACTCGTAGTCATCAAGACTACTAGTAGTCATCAAGACTACTCGTAGTCTTCAAGACTACTCGTAGTCTTCAAGACTACTCGTAGTCATCAAGACTACTCGTAGTCTTCAAGACTACTCGTAGTCATCAAGACTACTCGTAGTCTTCAAGACTACTCGTAGTCTTCAAGACTACTCGTAGTCATCAAGACTACTCGTAGTCTTCAAGACTACTCGTAGTCTTCAAGACTACTCGTAGTCTTCAAGACTACTGTAGTCATCAAGACTACTCGTAGTCTTCAAGACTACTCGTAGTCATCAAGACTACTCGTAGTCTTCAAGACTACTCGTAGTCTTCAAGACTACTCGTAGTCATCAAGACTACTCGTAGTCTTCAAGACTACTCGTAGTCTTCAAGACTACTCGTAGTCTTCAAGACTACTCGTAGTCATCAAGACTACTCGTAGTCTTCAAGACTACTCGTAGTCTTCAAGACTACTAGTAGTCATCAAGACTACTCGTAGTCATCAAGACTACTCGTAGTCTTCAAGACTACTCGTAGTCTTCAAGACTACTCGTAGTCTTCAAGACTACTCGTAGTCATCAAGACTACTCGTAGTCTTCAAGACTACTCGTAGTCTTCAAGACTACTAGTAGTCATCAAGACTACTCGTAGTCATCAAGACTACTCGTAGTCTTCAAGACTACTCGTAGTCTTCAAGACTACTCGTAGTCATCAAGACTACTCGTAGTCTTCAAGACTACTCGTAGTCTTCAAGACTACTAGTAGTCATCAAGACTACTCGTAGTCATCAAGACTACTCGTAGTCTTCAAGACTACTCGTAGTCTTCACCAGCTCCAAGACTGAGGGACTGATTACTTCATCTTTTGTATATAGCTCTACAGTCTTCCCATTATGTCCTTGTGTTGATAAAGCCACTGGAGGGCGAAACGTCTACAAATAAAGATACCCAGATACTGCACATGCGTCTAATTCAAAATGATATTAGGTATTTGTTTACGTACGAGTCACTTAGCATAGTGGAGACAGTTCTATATCCACTAATGTGAACTAATGACAACATTAGTTCTTCGACGTTCTTAAATTACGCCACTAAACTTACGTTACCTACGTGACTCACGAAATCGTAATGACAAGATTGTAAACAAGCCATACCACGGGTGAGACTGACCGCGGGTTCGAACCCCACCCGTGGTATGGTTTGTTTACCTACGTGTATCTGTGGCGATAATCGGGAATAGTTTTAAGAATGTGTTTAATGTTGAGAGAAGAGGTTAGTATTTTGATTAATTAGTTTGATTTTTCTGAAGCAGTTCTCGCCAGGGATTAAGAAAGAAGGAAGTGTAAGGAAAATGAAGAAAGAAAATTGAGAGGGGGAGGAGAGAGAGAGGGAGAGGCAAAGATGAAAAAGAGAGAAAATAGAAATAAGGGAACATTAGCAACAAGAGAATAAGAGTCAATGAGATGTGAAGCATTAATGAAATACGTAGTGCCCTCACTCTGGCATCAGTGAGATGTGTAGGGCCCACACTGACATCAGTGAGATGTGTAGGGCCCACCCTGGCATCAGTGAGATGTGTAGGGCCCACTCTAGCATCAGTGAGATGTGTAGGGTCCACCCTGGCATCAGTGAGATATGTAGGGCCCACCCTGGCATCTGTGAGATGTGTAGGACCCACCCTGGCATCAGTGAGATGTGTAGGGCCCACCCTGGCATTAGTGAGGTGTGTAAAGCCCACCCTGGCATCAGTGAGATGTGTAGGGCCCACCCTGACATCAGTGAGATGTGTAGGACCCACCCTGGCATTAGTGAGATATGTAGGGCCAACCCTGGCATCAGTGAGATGTGTAGGGCCCACCCTGGCATCAGTGAGATGTGTAGGGCCCACCCTGGCATCAGTGAGATGTGTAGGGCCCACCCTGGCATCAGTGAGATGTGTAGGACCCACCCTGGCATCAGTGAGATGTGTAGGACCCACCCTGACATCAGTGAGATGTGTAGGGCCCACCCTGGCATCAGTGAGATGTGTAGGGCCCACCCTGGCATCAGTGAGATGTGTAGGGCCCACCCTGGCATCTGTGAGATGTGTAGGGCCTACCCTGGCATCTGTGAGATGTGTAGGACCCACCCTGGCATCAGTGAGATGTGTAGGGCCCACCCTGGCATCAGTGAGATGTGTAGGACCCACCCTGGCATCAGTGAGATGTGTAGGGCCCACCCTGGCATTAGTGAGGTGTGTAAAGCCCACTCTAGCATCAGTGAGATGTGTAGGGTCCACCCTGGCATCAGTGAGATATGTAGGGCCCACCCTGGCATCTGTGAGATGTGTAGGACCCACCCTGGCATCAGTGAGATGTGTAGGGCCCACCCTGGCATTAGTGAGGTGTGTAAAGCCCACCCTGGCATCAGTGAGATGTGTAGGGCCCACCCTGACATCAGTGAGATGTGTAGGGCCCACCCTGGCATCAGTGAGATGTGTAGGGCCCACCCTGGCATTAGTGAGGTGTGTAAAGCCCACCCTGGCATCAGTGAGATGTGTAGGACCCACCCTGACATCAGTGAGATGTGTAGGGCCCACCCTGGCATCAGTGAGATGTGTAGGGCCCACCCTGGCATCAGTGAGATGTGTAGGGCCCACCCTGGCATCTGTGAGATGTGTAGGGCCTACCCTGGCATCTGTGAGATGTGTAGGACCCACCCTGACATCAGTGAGATGTGTAGGACCCACCCTGGCATCAGTGAGATATGTAGGACCCACCCTGGCATCAGTGAGATGTGTAGGACCCACCCTGGCATCAGTGAGATGTGTAGGACCCACCCTGGCATCTGTGAGATGTGTAGGACCCACCCTGGCATCAGTGAGATGTGTAGGGCCCACCCTGGCATCAGTGAGATGTGTAGGGCCCACCCTGGCATCTGTGAGATGTGTAGGGCCTACCCTGGCATCTGTGAGATGTGTAGGACCCACCCTGACATCAGTGAGATGTGTAGGACCCACCCTGGCATTAGTGAGATATGTAGGACCCTCCCTGGCATCAGTGAGATGTGTAGGACCCACCCTGGCATCAGTGAGATGTGTAGGACCCACCCTGGCATCTGTGAGATGTGTAGGACCCACCCTGGCATTTGTGAGATGTGTAGGGCCCACCCTGGCATCTGTGAGATGTGTATCACCCACCCTGGCATCAGTGAGATATGTAGGACCCACCCTGGCATCAGTGAGATGTGTAAAGCCCACCCTGGCATCAGTGAGATGTGTAGGGCCCACCCTGGCATCAGTGAGATGTGTAGGGCCCACCCTGGCATCAGTGAGATGTGTAGGACCCACCCTGGCATCAGTGAGATGTGTAGGACCCACCCTGTCATCAGTGAGATGTGTAGGGCCCACCCTGGCATCTGTGAGATGTGTAGGGCCCACCCTGGCATCAGTGAGATATGTAGGGCCCACCCTGGCATCAGTGAGATGTGTAGGACCCACCCTGGCATCAGTGAGATGTGTAGGGCCCACCCTGGCATCAGTGAGATGTGTAGGGCCCACCTTGGTTTCTGTGAGATGTGTAGGGCCCACCCTGGCATCAGTGAGATGTGTAGGGCCCACCCTGGCATCAGTGAGATGTGTAGGGCCCACCCTGGCATCAATGAGATGTGTAGGGCCCTCCCTGGCATCAAGGAAATATGTAGTGCCCACCCTGGCATCAATGATATGTGTAGTGCCCACCTTGGCATCAATGATGTGACCCACCTGGAAGTGGACATGCCCATGCCAATCTGTCCACAGGACACAGAGGTCGGCACCGATCAGCTGGCCTCGGTCCGAAAACCCGACCGCCAGCCAGGGCTGAGAGGCGCGTCCTCTGGAATGGACCTCGAACTTCACTTCCCCGCCAGGGTAGTCTAGCCGCCAGAAGAGGTGGTGGGTGTCGTTGAGATCCAGAGCCACGTCGTAGATGGGGGACAAGTCAGGGTGGATAGGGGAGGCGCAGACTGCGGCCGCCAGCAGCAAGAGCAGGATGCGCGAGGTTCCGCTGCGGCTCCACACTCTTCGGGTCTTCATGGCGGAATGATGCCGATGGGGCGGCTCTGTTAGCCAGGAAGGCCTTTGGGTGTATTGCGCATGCTGCTTGTGGGCGCTCACCCCGCCCATATTTCCATTCCCACCCCGTCCATATCTCCATTTCAACCCCGCCCACTTCCCTCTTGCCTTGAAGTCATCTCTTCCTTCCTTATAACCTCAGTAAGGTAAGGCAGTTAGATATCTTTATTTCGAAACGTTTCGCCTTCACAGTAGGCTTCTTTAGTCGAGTACAGAAAATTTGGTAGAAGCAGAAGAGATGTGAAGATGATGTAATCAGTCCATCACCCTTGATGGACTGATCACAGACCGGGCCGCGGGGGCGTTGACCCCCGGAACTCTCTCCAGGTAAACTCCAGGTAAACAGGGTTTTTAATTCGACCAGTTGGCCGGATCACCAGTAATACTTCCGATTTAATAAATTATGTAATATCACAGTCACTAGCGAAATGGTTATGAAACAACTAGACCGACTGAAACAAAATAAATCGCCGGGTCCTGATGAGCTTTTTGCAAGGGTTCTTAAGGAATGCAAAATAAACTCTGTGAACCAATATCTAACATTTTTAATTTATCTCTTCAAACAGGTGTAGTGTCTGATATGTGGAAGATGGAAGATGGGGGAAAGTGCTGTCATGGATCGAGTCATGGCTCACTAATAGAAAGCAGAGAGTGTGTAGATGAATGGTTCAGAGAACCGACAAGTTATAAATTATAGATGAATGGGTCATAGAACCGACGAGTTGGTAAATTAGACACATAGGAACACTTGGGAATCTTTATTGAGGAAACGTTTCGCCACACAGTGGCTTCATCAGTCCATACAAAGGAGAATCGTGAAAAACAGGAGGAGTTTGAGGTGGTCAGTCCCTCAACCTTGAGTCGATGTTGTCAGTCCATCAATCTTGAATATAATACAGCATTTGTGCGAAGAGGTAGCTTATATACTGTAGACAGGAGAGGTGCCGCAGTTGTAGGAGGTGTTACATTTGCCCAATGTGGAAGTAGGTCGTGCCCAAGGGTTAGGCAAGCGAAGAAATCCCTGTATTAAGATATCAAGATGTTGCTGTGTCAGACAGGATGTAGAAGAATTGAATGGTTCATAGTGTTGCCTATGTATCTAGAAACCATCTAGATAACCATAATTTGATTAATGATACTCAGCATGGATTCACGAGGGGCCGTTCCTGCCTATCTAATTTATTAACCTACTTCAGTAAAGCTTTTGAGGCTGTTGATCACGATAAAGAATTCGATATTGTTTATTTAGACTTTAGTAAGGCTTTTGATAGAGTACCGCACCAGAGACTGTTAAAGAAAGTGGCAGCTCATGGCATTGGGGAAAAAGTGCTGTCATGGATCGAGTCATGGCTCAACAATAGGAAGCAGAGAGTGTGCATAAATGGAGTTAAATCCGAGTGGGGATCTGTAACAAGTGGGGTTCCACAGGGATCAGTCTTAGGCCCGTTGTTGTTTATAATATATATCAATGACCTTGATGAGGGAATTACTAGTGATATGAGCATATTCGCCGATGACACGAAGATAGGTAGGATAATTGATTCTAACGTAGATGTCAGGAAACTTCAGGAGGATTTAGACAAACTCAATTCCTGGTCAGAAAAGTGGCAGATGCAGTTCAATGTAGATAAATGCAAGGTTCTGAAGCTCGGGAGTGTCCATAACCCAAGCACTTATAAGTTAAATAACGTAGAACTTAGCCATACAGATTGCGAAAAGGACTTGGGGGTTATGGTAAGCAGCAACCTTAAACCAAGACAGCAATGCCTAAGCGTACGTAATAAGGCAAACAGATTACTGGGATTTATATCAAGAAGTGTAAGCAACAGAAGTCCAGAGGTTATATTATAACTTTATACATCGTTAGTAAGGCCTCACCTAGATTATGCAGCTCAATTCTGGTCTCCATATTACAGAATGGATATTAATTCGTTAGAAAACATTCAGCGTAGAATGACTAAATTAATACATAGCATTAGAAATCTTCAGTATGAAGATCGTGAGGACGTGTCTAGTGTACTCTCTGTGAAGACTTTTCTACTGTGCTTCCGTTCTTAGCTACCTGAGATTGGATGATGGTTTCCCTCGACTACGAGCAGCTATATCTCCAACTTAAGGCGGAATTAAGGGAAGCTAGAAGAGAAATTCAACGATTGAAGGGTATATGCAAGGATTATCCCCGGAACAATGTCGCCGATGATCAGACCAACGAATGTATGCTAGTCGGTTCTGAAGGGACGAAACTGAAGTTGAAGAAGGTCCAGGAGACTGCTGTGAAAACCAGCAACTCTTTTTCCTTGTTATCAGACGAATGTGAAGACATCCCAGCGATGACCATCTCTACAAAGACCGTCGAGAACGTCATGCACACCACCAGTCGAGGTAAGAACATTGTTTTAGTTGGGGATAGTCAGATTAGGTTTATGGATAGGGAATTTTGTCTAAAGGATAGGAATAGGAGGCAGAGGGTATGTTATCCAGGGGCTGGGATGCAGGATATTGTTAGCCGTCTGGACGACATCATGAGAGGAAATAGGAGCAATCCTATTATCTGTCTCAGAAATAACAAAAAAGGCACAATACCGTGACTGGAACAATATGTGCGGGTTGTGTGTGTATCTGTCTCAGTGCTGGAGGCAACGATGTTGGCAGACGTAGGAGTGAGGAGCTGATTAGCAGCTATAGGTCAGCAATAGACAGAATTAGGAAGAAGGGTGGGAACCCTGTCATATGTGGTGTTTTGCCAAGGAGGGGAGTTGGATGTGAATGGTTGTCCAGGGCAATTGGTGTCATTTGCCGGCTGGACAAATACTGTATGCCAGGGATGGGGTTCACTTATCTAGGTCTGGGGTGGGAGCACTGGCAACTGCAGTGGAGGTAGCTGTTAGGGCTTTAAACTAGAAAAAGTTAGTGGTATGGGTTATGGAGGGGAAACAGTGAAGTTCCAATGTAGTAATGTTATAAATTCTAGGGGAACTAGTAATAGACAGAATAAGGTGTATATTGGAAAGTCAGTGGCACTAGGTGACAAGAACAGTAATAGGTATAGTGGAAAAACAGAAATGAGCAGGAAGGGTAAAGAGAAAGGAGGGTCTTTAAGTGTATATTACACCAATAGTCGTAGTGCTAGGAATAAGATGGACGAGTTGAGATTAGTTGCAAGTACTGGTAATATTGATGTTTTTGCAATAACTGAGACATGGTTTAATATGAAAAATCGGGACATGCCTGTCGAATGTCACATTCAGGGTTTTAAATTGTTCCAAGTAGACAGAAGTATCGGGAAGGGGGGTGGGGTGGCACTCTATGTCCGTGATCATTTAAATTGTTGCATAAAAACGGGTATAAAGTCTGAAATAACACATACAGAGTCTGTCTGGTTAGAATTTTCAGAGGGGTGTGAAAAATTTATTTTAGGCGTGATTAACCGTCCTCCAAACTTAGATAGGGAACAAGGAAGACTACTTTGGGAGGAAATTGTTAAGGCCACAAGGCACGATAACGTAGTAATTCTAGGGGACTTTAACTTTAGTCAGATTGATTGGAATTTCTTGACAGGGAATTTAGAATCTAACGACTTTTTAGAAGTAGTTCAGGATTGTTTTTTGAAGCAGTTTGTGACAGAACCTACAAGGGGAAATAACCTACTTGACTTGGTTCTGGCAAGCAAGGAAACCCTTGTTAATAATTTAGAAATTACAGAGGAACTCGGCTCAAGCGACCACAAGTCAATTACCTTTAGCATTGAATGGATGTATGATAGTAGGGGTAATTCAGTAACGGTCCCAGATTTTCGCTTAGCAGATTATAATGGACTTAGGGAACACTTATCAACTGTGGACTGGGGTAACGAAGAGAGCTATCAATATGACAGTTTTTTTAACACTATACAGGCAGCCCAAAGAACATCCCGTATAAAGAAATTAGATCAAGTAGAAATGACCCAAAATGGATGAATAATAGACTCAAATATCTTTTAGGGCAGAAGAAAGGAATTTATAGGCGCATAAAAAGAGGTGAGGGTCATCTTATAAATCAGTATACTGACATTAAGAGGACGTTAAAAGGGGATAAGAAAAGCTAAACGGGACTATGAAATTAAAGTTGCTAGAGATTCAAAAACTAACCCAAAAAGTTTTTTCCAGGTTTATAGAACAAAAGTTAGAGATAAGATAGGTCCCCTTAAAAATAACTCTGGGCATCTTACTGACAAGGAGAATGATATGTGCTCTATTTTTAATAATTATTTTCTCTCGGTTTTCACACAGGAAGACACTAATAATATCCCAGTAATTAATTTTTACAGAGGCCCAGAAGAAGATAAATTATGTAATATCACAGTCACTAGCGAAATGGTTATGAAACAACTAGACCGACTGAAACAAAATAAATCGCCGGGTCCTGATGAGCTTTTGCAAGGGTTCTTAAGGAATGCAAAATGGAACTCTGTGAACCATTATCTAACATTTTTAATTTATCTCTTCAAACAGGTGTAGTGTCTGATATGTGGAAGATGGCTAATGTAATTCCTATTTTTAAAGCAGGGGACAAGTCACTACCGTCAAATTACCGCCCAATAAGCCTGACGTCAATTGTAGGCAAATTACTAGAGTCAATTATAGCTGATATTATTAGAAGCCATCTAGATAACCATAATTTGATTAATGATACTCAGCATGGATTCACGAGGGCCGTTCCTGCCTATCTAATTTATTAACCTTCTTCAGTAAAGCTTTTGAGGCTGTTGATCACGATAAAGAATTCGATATTGTTTATTTAGACTTTAGTAAGGCTTTTGATAGAGTACCGCACCAGAGACTGTTAAAGAAAGTGGCAGCTCATGGCATTGGGGGAAAAGTGCTGTCATGGATCGAGTCATGGCTCACCAATAGGAAGCAGAGAGTGTGCATAAATGGGGTTAAATCCGAATGGGGACTTGTAACAAGTGGTGTTCCACAGGGATCAGTCTTAGGCCCGTTGTTATTTATAATATATATCAATGACCTTGACGAGGGAATTACTAGTGATATGAACAAATTCGCCGACGACACGAAGATAGGTAGGATAATTGATTCAAACATTGATGTCATAGAACTTCAGGAAGATTTAGACAAACTTAATTCGTGGTCAGAAAAGTGGCAGATGCAGTTCAATGTAGATAAATGCAAGGTTCTGAAGCTCGGGAGTGTCCATAACCCAAGCACTTATAAGTTAAATAACGTAGAACTTAGCCATACAGATTGCAAGAAGGACTTGGGGGTGATGGTAAGAAGCAACCATAAACCAAGACAGCAATGCCTAAGCGTACGTAATAAGGCAAATAGATTACTGGGATTTATATCAAGAAGTGTAAGCAACAGAAGTCCAGAGGTTATATTACAGCTTTAAACATCGTTAGTAAGGCCTCACCTTGATTACGCAGTTCAGTTCTGGTCTCCATATTACAGAATGGACATAAATTCTTTAGAAAACATTCAGCGTAGAATGACTAAATTAATACATAGCATTAGAAATCTTCCTTACGAAGAAAGATTGAAGAGCCTTAAATTACATTCACTTGTAAGACGTAGAATGAGGGGAGACATGATCGAGGTATACAAGTGGAAAATGGGTATTAACAAAGGGGATATAAATAAGGTCTTGAGGATATCTCTCCAAGAGAGAACCCGCAATAATGGATTCAAGTTAGATAAGTTTAGATTTAGAAAGGATATAGGAAAGTATTGGTTTGGAAATAGGGTAGTTGATGAGTGGAACAGTCTGCCTAGTATGGTTATTGAAGCTAGGACCTTGGTTAGTTTCAAATTTAGGTTGGATAAATTCATGAGTGAGAGGGGTTGGATTTGAGTGGGAATTATCAAAGCTTATTTCTTGGGTAGCATTTAAGATTGGGTTGAACAAATATCTTGTTAGTGGGATGGAATGTGAAGGACTTGCCTAGTATGGGGCAACAGGCCTGCTGCAGTGTTCCTCCTTTCTTATGTTCTTATGTATAATGCAGCTCGGTTGGGAGCGCACGGTTCGATCTTCGGTACGGGTGGAAACATTGGGGGTGTTTCCTTACACCTAATGTCCCTGTTCATCTAGCAGTAAGTAGGTACCTTGGTGTTACTCGACTGGTGTGGGTGGCATCCTGGGGACAAAATTAACCTAAGTTGCGGGAAATGCTCTACATAACCAAGGACTTTCTACATAGTATGCCACTGATGTCACCCTATGGTCTGTATAAGTTGTATCATGTACCTGTAGAAATAAAGATGATTATTATTATTATTATTATTATTATTATTATTATTATTATTATTATTATCCTCCAGGTAGACTTCAGATAGATAGGTGTTGATGGAGTTTTGGACATTGTTAGCGGGTTTTATTGTGGCCTTACCGTAGCAGATGTAAAATACGATGTTTTGTGTGGAGTCGAAGGTGGGAATGTCTGCAACAATAGTGAAGTCAGAAGGGCAGCAAATCTTCAATAGTCGGTCACTGAAGATAGTCTGAGAGAACAATGGTCACCAAGATGGTTATAGTGAAGCACCGCAGGTCCTGATCCACCATGTAGTGAAGCACCGCAGGTTCTGATCCACCATGTAGTGAAGCACCGCAGGTTCTGATCCACCATGTAGTGAAGCACCGCAGGTCCTGATCCACCATGTAGTGAAGCACCGCAGGTTCTGATCCACCATGTAGTGAAGCATCGCAGGTTCTGATCCACCATGTAGTGAAGCACCGCCGGTTCTGATCCACCATGTAGTGAAGCATCGCAGGTCCTGATCCACCATGTAGTGAAGCATCGCAGGTCCTGATCCACCATGTAGTGAAGCACCGCAGGTTCTGATCCACCATGTAGTGAAGCACCGCAGGTTCTGATCCACCATGTAGTGAAGCATCGCAGGTTCTGATCCACCATGTAGTGAAGCATCGTAGGTTCTGATCCACCATGTAATGAAGCATCGCAGGTTCTGATCCACCATGTAATGAAGCATCGCAGGTCCTGATCCACCATGTAGTGAAGCATCGCAGGTCCTGATCCACCATGTAATGAAGCACCGAAGGTTCTGATCCACCGTGTAGTGAAGCATCGCAGGTTCTGATCCACCACGTAGTGAAGCATCGCAGGTTCTGATCCACCACGTAGTAAAGCATCGCAGGTTCTGATCCACCACGTAGTGAAGCATCGCAGGTTCTGATCCACCACGTAGTGAAGCATCGCAGGTTCTGATCCAAGATGTAGTGAAGCATCGCAGGTCCTGATCCACCATGTAGTGAAGCACCGCAGGTTCTGATCCACCATGTAGTGAAGCACCGCAGGTTCAGATCCATGTATTGAAGCATCGCAGGTTCTGATCCATGTAGTGAAGCATCGCAGGTTCTGATCCACCATGTAGTGAAGCATCGCAGGTTCTGATCCACCATGTAGTGAAGCACCGCAGGTTCTGATCCACCATGTAGTGAAGCATCGCAGGTTCTGATCCACCATGTAGTGAAGCACCGCATGTTCTGATCCACCATGTAGTGAAGCACCGCATGTTCTGATCCACCACGTAGTGAAGCACCGCAGGTTCTGATCCACCATGTAGTGAAGCATCGCAGGTCCTGATCCACCATGTAGTGAAGCACCGCAGGTTCTGATCCACCATGTAGTGAAGCATCGCAGGTCCTGATCCATGTAGTGAAGCACCGCAGGTTCTGATCCACCATGTAGTGAAGCACCGCAGGTCCTGATCCACCATGTAGTGAAGCATCGCAGGTCCTGATCCACCATGTAGTGAAGCATCGCAGATACTGATCCACCATGTAGTGAAGCATCGCAGGTCCTGATCCACCATGTAGTGAAGCATCGAAGGTCCTGATCCACCATGTAGTGAAGCATCGCAGTTTCTGATCCACCATGTAGTGAAGCATCGAGGGTCCTGATCAATGTAGTGAAGCACTGCAGGTTCTGATCCACCATGTAGTGAAGCACCGCAGGTCCTGATCCACCATGTAGTGAAGCATCGCAGGTTCTGATCCACCATGTAGTGAAGCATCGCAGGTTCTGATCCACCATGTAGAGAAGCACTGCAGGTCCTGATCCACCATGTAGTGAAGCACCGCAGGTTCTGATCCACCATGTAGTGAAGCATCGCAGGTTCTGATCCACCATGTAGTGAAGCATCGAGGGTCCTGATCCATGTAGTGAAGCATCGCAGGTTCTGATTCACCATGTAGTGAAGCATCGCAGGTTCTGATCCACCATGTAGTGAAGCATCGAGGGTCCTGATCCATGTAGTGAAGCACCGCAGGTCCTGATCCACCATGTAGTGAAGCATCGCAGGTTCTGATCCACCATGTTGTGAAGCATCGCAGTTTTCTGATCCACCATGTAGTGAAGCATCGCAGGTCCTGATCCACCATGTAGTGAAGCACCGCAGGTCCTGATCCACCATGTAGTGAAGCACCGCAGGTTCTGATCCACCATGTAGTGAAGCATCGCAGGTCCTGATCCACCATGTAGTGAAGCATCGCAGGTCCTGATCCACCATATAGTGAAGCATCACAGGTCCTGATCCACTATGTAGTGAAGCATCGCAGGTTCTGATCCACCATGTAGTGAAGCACCGCAGGTTCTGATCCACCATGTAGTGAAGCATCGCAGGTTCTGATCCATGTAGTGAAGCACCGCAGGTTCTGATCCACCATGTAGTGACGCACCGCAGGTTCTGATCCACCATGTAGTGAAGCATCGCAGGTTCTGATCCACCATGTAGTGAAGCATCGCAGGTTCTGATCCACCATGTAGTGAAGCACCGCAGGTTCTGATCCACCATGTAGTGAAGCATCGCAGGTTCTGATCCACCATGTAGTGAAGCACCGCAGGTCCTGATCCACCGTGTAGTGAAGCATCGCAGGTCCTGATCCACCATGTAGTGAAGCACCGCAGGTCCTGATCCACCATGTAGTGAAGCATCGCAGGTCCTGATCCACCATGTAGTGAAGCATCGCAGGTTCTGATCCGCCATGTAGTGAAGCACCGCAGGTTCTGATCCACCATGTAGTGAAGCATCGCAGGTCCTGATCCACCATGTAGTGAAGCATCGCAGGTCCTGATCCACTATATAGTGAAGCATCACAGGTCCTGATCCACCATGTAGTGAAGCATCGCAGGTTCTGATCCACCATGTAGTGAAGCACCGCAGGTTCTGATCCACCATGTAGTGAAGCATCGCAGGTTCTGATCCACCATGTAGTGAAGCACCGCAGGTTCTGATCCACCATGTAGTGAAGCACCGCAGGTTCTGTTCCACCATGTAGTGAAGCATCGCAGGTTCTGATCCACCATGTAGTGAAGCATCGCAGGTTCTGATCCACCATGTAGTGAAGCACCGCAGGTTCTGATCCACCATGTAGTGAAGCACCGCAGGTTCTGATCCACCATGTAGTGAAGCATCGCAGGTCCTGATCCACCATATAGTGAAGCATCACAGGTCCTGATCCACCATGTAGTGAAGCACCACAGGTCCTGATCCACCATGTAGTGAAGCACCGCAGGTTCTGATCCACCATGTAGTGAAGCATTGCAGGTCTTGATCCACCATATAGTGAAGCACCGCAGGTCCTGATCCGCCATGATGCCTGGTCACAGACCGGGTCGCGGGGGGCGTTGACCCCCGAAACCCACTCCAGGTATCTCCAGGTATAGTTACCAACTGAACTCAAAACTGCGGCTTTACGTTATCTAGGTGCTACAAGTGCCTTGTCAGAATTCATACACAGTTTCACGAGCAGGTAAGGACCTCACGAGGTTCGCAGGCAGGCAGGAGCCCAGAAAAAAAGGCTTCAAGGAAGAATTTTTTTACCAAAAGGTATATTTTATTACATAATATGGCACACAACACCTAAAAGATCCATTGCTGGTATGAAGATGGCATATACAGTATGTATATGAGGTTTGAACAATACACTTCAAGTACTTATTGCAACGAGTCTCTCACAGATTACAATGCAATATATATATATATATATATATATATAATGTTGCAAGACAGCAACAGATAGGAGGGGAAATTCTCTGAGTCAAGGCAGAAGGTATCAGTGGGGGTCCATATATACTAACGAATCCACAGAATAGAGTGGTATTAACCCTTAAACTGTCCAAACGTAGAACTACGTTTGGACAGTTTAAGGGTTAAGTGGATACAATACTGCGACTGACCAGGGATCGAACCTTTTATATTTACTAAGCCTTCCTAGACACTAGGTAAATTTCTCGACGCCTTTTTCAACAGTGTCACTATGCTACCAGTCATTAGGTACCCACTTCGTTATGTGTGTAGTGCTCGTGAAGGCTGGTATTGCAAACAGGAGTACAATGAAGATAATCGTATAGTACCCAAGGCCATGACTGTCCTCGCATCAGAAGACCTGATAGCAGAGGTTAACCCAGGGAAGGGTTACCCACCCAGGATAACCCAGCAGAGGGTTAGCCATCCAGGATAACCCAGGGAAGGGTTAGCCACCCAGGATAATCCAGGGGAGGGTTAGCTATCCAGGATAACCCAGGGAAGGGTTAGCCACCCAGGATAACCCAGGGGAGGGTTATCCACCCAGGATAACCCAGGGGAGGGTTAGCCACCCAGGATAACCCAGGGAAGGATTAGCCACCCAGGATAACCAAGGGGAGGGTTAGCCACCCAGGATAACCCAGGGGAGGGTTAGCCATCCAGGATAACCCAGGGAAGGGTTAGCCACCCAGGATAACCAAGGGGAGGGTTAGCCACCCAGGATAACCCAGGGGAGGGTTAGCCACCCAGGATAACCCAGGGGAGGGTTAGCCACCCAGGATAACCCAGGGGAGGGTTAGCCACCCAGGATAACCCAGGAAAGTCAGTGGGTCTTCAAGGACTGTCTGTCTTATTTCCATTGTGGTCCTTCCGTCTTGTCCCCCAGGATGCCACCCACACCAGTCACCTAACACCCAGGTACCTACTTACTGCTAGGTGAACAGTGACAGCAGGTGTAAGGTGACTAACACCCAGTGTTTCCACCTGGTCGGAGATCGAACAAAAAAAAAACTATTTATTTTCTTGTACAGTACCTGGAGGAGTATACCTGGAGGGGTATACCTGGAGGGGTATACCTGGAGGGGTATACCTGGAGGGGTATACCTGGAGGGTATTCCGGGGGTCAACGCCCCCACGGTCCGGTTCATGACCTGCAGTTTATACATAAAACACTGTTAAGCGCCAGAGCCACTAGCTTGCGAAGCATTTCAGACTAATGCCAATGACTAAAAACCACTTAAAACTAGACATAGGTACTGAGTGGCACTATTATAGGTATGTTTTATTATGAAAAGATAGGTACTAAAACTAGGACAAATTTAAGTATGTTTTAACACTTAAAACAGAATAAGTAGTTTCTAACAAGCTCTATGATTTCAGGACGTAGTTAGGTGAGTTGGTTTTGTTAGGTATAGATGAACTGGTTTTTTTGTATAGCATAGTTTTGTTGTATTTAAGTCAGAGAGATGAGGTGAGTTTTAATTATAGCTCTTAATTGAGTGGCAGACAGAAGACCTTACGCTGGTTCTGGCAATGAAGTTTAGATCTTAGGGGACCTTCATGTGCACTGCGTTTTTGCACAGTGTGAGACGTTAGTTTAATGTCTTATTATGCACCCCATACCCACCCTGTGGGTGGTAGTCAAAGGATTACAGAGGTACATAATGGGTCCACGGACTGGGCCCCAAAGTTTTGATAGTGTGAGACGGACACGAGGGATGTGGAAGAATGTTTTGTGTCTTGTGTTGTGATTGTATTCTGTTGAAGGTGCCATGGAGAAGTTTGAAAGGAGGGTTTATATTGAAGTTTAATGTTCTGGCACAGAACAATAATGATTTAAGATGATTGGTCGTGGTAGATCCCCAATCATAAATACCATAGGTGAGGTAAGGGTAGATTAGAGAGTGGTATAGTCTAAGTAGTGAAGTTTGTGGTACATAGTACCGTATCTTGGAGATGATGCCTATTGTTTTGGAGACTTTCTTGGCTGTATGTTGGATGTGGGGATGGAATTTCAGGTTCCAGTCAAGGTGAAGACCTAATAATTTGCCCTCAGTGTGTCTTGTAATGGGGGCACCATTGATCAAGGACACACCGAGTGTGAGGAGAGAGCGTTGCCTACCAGGCCGCGGGACCCAATGTTCGTGGGTACCTGATGGTGTCCTAGTGGATAAAGGAGTCGAGGAATTTACCAAGAATCCCGGGAGGCTGTGTGACTGAGGGGTCCACCTCTGGTGGGACACATAGCCTCGGAGAAGCGGTTAAAATGGCTTCAAGGAAAAATATCTGCATTTCTTTCTGAAGCCATTTAAATATTCCACTTCCCATACCACCCCATCTTTGAACACACACACACACACACACACACACACACACACACCCGTGGTAAACATCAAGTTTTCACATACACATACACACACACAATAACAACAGGCCTAGTGTCAACACACCCTCAGACCAAATAGTGGTAACACACAAGAAAGGTATGATAAGGCTCATGGCGAAGGAGAGAGACCACAGTAGCGGCCAGTGAAGAGGCGGGGCCAGGAGCAGGACTGAAGCCCTGCAACCACAACCCAGTGAGTACAACTAGATGAGCACCACAACACAACTATATAAATATATATAAAACTATATATATATATATATATATATATATATATATATATATATATATATATATATAAAATCCTCGTACACAATTGTGATTTTAAAAGGAGTTCAAGCATTGTTGAAGGTTCTTTCCGGTCATGTGGGAGTGGAGGGGAAGGGGAAGGTAGGGGGGGGGAAGAAAGTAAAGATCATTCTTGGACTGGCTAGTGGAGAGGGGTGGACGAATGGGTGGGGGATAGGAGAAGTAAAGAATGGGAGGATAGTAGGGGTTATGGGAGGGGATGGAGGGGGGAATAATGTAGTAGTTGTGCATGAATCCAGCAGCCTCGGGGTAGGGGGGATGAAGGAGGGGGTAGGGGAGGTAAGGGGGCGCCGCACCACCAGTGTTGACATGGCAGCCAGAGAGTCATGTCTGCCCGCTGCCCCCCGGCTACCATATTCATGACGCAGTAATACCATCCCTCCCACACCCCGCCCACAGGGTGATGGCAGGGTGGGCGGCAGGGATGGCACTCCAGGCACGCCACAACTATGCCATCACCCCACATTCCTTCAGTATTGCATTTCTTCCTCCTAGACATGAAGGAGGTCGTCATTTTATAGCTGCGGGGCTGTCAGTTTTGAGCGCAGCTGCGGGGCTGTCAGTTTTGAGCGCAGCTGCGGGGCTGTCAGTTTTGAGCGCAGCTGCGGGGCTGTCAGTTTTGAGCGCAGCTGCGGGGCTGTCAGTTTTGAGCGCAGCTGCGGAGCTGTCAGTTTTGAGAGCAGCTGCGGGGCTGTCAGTTTTGAGCGTAGCTGCGGGGCTGTAAGTTTTGAGCGCAGCTGCGGAGCTGTCAGTTTTGAGAGCAGCTGCGGAGCTGTCAGTTTTGAGCACAGCTGCGGGGCTGTCAGTTTTGAGCGCAGCTGCGGGGCTGTAAGTTTTGAGCGCAGCTGCGGAGCTGTCAGTTTTGAGCGCAGCTGCGGAGCTGTCAGTTTTGAGAGCAGCTGCGGGGCTGTCAGTTTTGAGCGCAGCTGCGGGGCTGTCAGTTTTGAGCGCAGCTGCGGAGCTGTCAGTTTTGAGCGCAGCTGTGGGATTTCTAGGATTTCATTTTTGTCCCAGGATGCGACCCACACCAGTTCACTAACACCCTGGTACCCACTTTACTGATGGGTGAACATAGACAACCGGTGTAAGGATACCCTCGCCGGGAATCGAACCCGGACCCTCGCCGTGGGAAGCGAGAGTAACCACCAGGTCACTGGGTCTGCTAGGTGAACAGGGTCAGTAAGTATAAGGTGACTAACACCCAGGTACCTACTTACTGCTAGGTGAACAGTTACAGTAGTTCGATATATATGGATATATACTTTTTTATATGTTGGAATAAATACTTTACTTTCATATATATATATATATATATATATATATATATATATATATATATATATATATATATATATATATATATATATATATATATATATATATATATATATATATATATATATATATATATATATATATATATATATATATATATATTATTTGTATTTATGTAATTTTATATTTTTTTGTATATGTTAGTAATACTGTAGTTTTTTCTCTCTATAATTCTATCAACCTTATTTCTACTCACAATAATTATTGCTATGAATTCTAATACTAGAAAAATAATCAGACACATAAAAAAATAATTTTATAAACTATATTACACCTAAACAGAAATTCTAGTGACAACATATTGGAACCAACAATAATAAAACATCAACATGCGCAGAAATTCATACTTCAATATATTTTCTGAAATCGTTTACAGATGACACAGTAATAATAATAATAATAATAATAATAATAATAATAATAATAATAATTATTTCCCAATTAAATATTTGCTTTTGTTCTGCATTACACTTCAGTAAATAAATGATGGTGGATTACATTACCCAGCTTATCTTTTAATTAAACTGTAATTCTCGAGGATTAGTACCAAACTTGCACACGAGAGTCACTCCCTACGAAAGCAAAAGACTCGGCAGACGATGTAACATCCCCCCAATGAAAAGCAGGGGTGCCACTAGCACGATGAGAGACAACACAATAAGTGTCAGGGCCCAAGACTGTTCAACTGCCTCCCAGCATACATCAGGGGGATTACCAACAAACCCCTGGCTGTCTTCAAGCAGGCACTGGACAGGCACCTAAAGTCGGTACCTGACCAGCCAGGCTGTGGTTCGTATGTTGGACTGCGTGCGGCCAGCAGTACCAGCCTGGTTGATCAGGCTCTGATCCAACATGAGGCCTGGTCACAGACCGGGCCGCAGGGGCGTTGACCCCTGGAACTCTCTCCAGGTATACTCCAGTTATTTATTCCCTACACCTGACTTACACAACCATGCACATAGTAAATAGGTATACGTACGGATAATTGCTCATTACTTTGTAATTTGTTCATGATTGTAACCATGTATAGACGTGTAAATGATTCATTACCTTTGTAACATGTTGTAAAGTCAATTTTATTTCATTGCAATTTTACATAGATATTTGTAGTTACAATTATAAACTGAAGTGCCAGGAGAGCCACTGACATGCCATGGTGAAGTGCAAGGAGAGCCACTGACATGCCATGGTGAAGTGCAAGGAGAGCCACTGACATGCCATGGTGAAGTGCAAGGAGAGCCACAGACATGCCATGGTGAAATGCAAGGAGAGCCACTGACATGCCATGGTGAAGTGCAAGGAGAGCCACTGACATGCCATGGTGAAGTGCAAGGAGAGCCACTGACATGCCATGGTGAAGTGCAAGGAGAGCCACAGACATGCCATGGTGAAGTGCAAGGAGAGCCACTGACATGCCATGGTGAAGTGCAAGGAGAGCCACTGACATGCCATGGTGAAGTGCAAGGAGAGCCACTGACATGCCATGGTGAAGTGCAAGGAGAGCCAATGACATGCCATGGTGAAGTGCAAGGAGAGCCACTGACATGCCATGGTGAAGTGCAAGGAGAGCCACTGACATGCCATGGTGAAGTGCAAGTAGAGCCACTGACATGCCATGGTGAAGTGCAAGGAGAGCCACTGACATGCCATGGTGAAGTGCAAGGAGAGCCACTGACATGCCATGGTGAAGTGCAAGGAGAGCCACTGACATGCCATGGTGAAGTGCAAGGAGAGCCACTGACATGCCATGGTGAAGTGCAAGGAGAGCCACTGACATGCCATGGTGAAGTGCAAGGAGAGCCACAGACATGCCATGGTGAAGTGCAAGGAGAGCCACAGACATGCCATGGTGAAGTGCAAGGAGAGCCACAGACATGCCATGGTGAAGTGCCAGGAGAGTCACTGACATGCCATTAAGAACCAGAAATAACGGATTTAAATTGGATAAATTTAGATTTAGAAAGGACATAGGTAAGTACTGGTTTTCGAACAGAGTTGTGGAAGCGTGGAACAATCTTCCGAGTAGGGTGATAGAGGCTAGGACCTTGGGTGGCTTTAAAAAGAGATTGGACAAATATATGAGTGGGAGGGACTGGGTTTGATTGGTGTCGTGAGTACGGGAATAAATTCTTAGGTAATGGTGGTTTTGATAAGGACCTGCCTTGTATGGGCCAGTAGGCCTTCTGCAGTGTTCCTCCATTCTTATGTTCTTATGCCATGGCATTAGGGGCAGCTTAATCTAATGACTTATAGACTATGTACATAATATTAGAGAAATTTATTGAGATTTTTCTAGTTATATATTTGATTTCAAATTACAATATGATGATATTACATTGTAACAAGTGTTTAGGAGGATGGTGTTGATTCACCGGGAAATCTTCCGGCCCGGGTCTTTACCAGATGAAGACCCGGCTCCGGCTCCCTGGCGTGGGAGTAGCAGAGACCGAAGTCTCCCATGGGAGGGGGTACCCCTCAGCTGTGGGACCAACTGGTCCCAGGCCTAGCCATATTCGCCCACAAGCACGAGGCAGGTAGGTAGATAGTTGCTAGGCCCCTCTGGTCTGCCACCTTCCCCGCCCCAAGGAGGCTGACGGGAAGGACAAGCTTGCGAGCCGCAGATGGTAGCAAGCTCCACCCTTGGCACCTACCCTGCCCTAGAAGGGCTGGGCATGGTGATCGACCTAGAAGGATGGTAATATAAAATTGAGATTATCATAAGGAAAATAACATTGAGCGTTTTTGAAAGTAATTTATAGTATGAGTATTTAGTTTAGGGTGAGTAGGTGGTTTTTGAGAAGAGTCTTAAATTGATTTTCAGACAAGGTTTATTACCTTTGTAACTTGTGAGTTATATAACTTTGGTATATCTGTGTCTAGCATTAGGAATAATATTAGGAGAGAAGTAAATAATGAAAATGATTGCTATAGGAATGCCGTTAGAAGCCTGAGTAGATCTATAACCCACTATGATAACATGAACACAGATAAGTATGTTTATGGAGCAACTTGCAATGTGAACACTGACTGATGTTGTAGTAGCCAGACTTAGGCTTAGCTACAAGTACTGACTGATGTTGTAGTAGCCAGGCTTAGGCTTGGCTACAAGTACTTCTGGCAGTTTGGGAGACACAGATGATTATCAAACTAAATGCAAATTATGTGGTCAGGCATATGGTCACTGTCTTGAACACTATGTGCTTAATTGTCCACTTATTGAGGAATACAGAGATAGACAGTATAATAACCTATGTGACATGTCAAGATATCTTATTAATGAAAATAAGATACCAGTTATACTAAGCAAATTTACTAAATTTGCTTGTAACAGATAAGTGAACTATAGATATAAACCCAAATGCACAATTGTTAACCCTTTTGGGGCCTAGCTCCTGGGCCTTTTGTGTATCCATATGCTCTTGCGCTACCCTCCACAGGATGGATATGGGTTACACAATAGACTAGCCACTTCGGTGGCAAAATCTAATCTAAAAATCTAACTTGTGAGTTCATTACCTTTATAACTTGTGAGTTCATTACCTTTGTAACTTGTGAGTTCATTACCTTTGTAACTTGTGAGTTCATTACCTTTGTAACTTGTGAGTTCATTACTTTTGTAACTTGTGAATTCATTACCTTTGTAACTTGTTCAGCTATCAAAACTTTGGGGCCCAGTCCCTGGACTCATTATGTACCTCTGTAAACCTTTGACTACCGCCCACAGGATGGGTATGGGGTTCATACCCATCCTGTGGGTATGCACCCCATACCTGTGGGTATGCACCCCATACCTGTGGGTATGCACCCCATACCTGTGGGTATGCACCCCATACCTGTGGGTATGCACCCCATACCTGTGGGTATGCACCCCATACCTGTGGGTATGCACCCCATACCTGTGGGTATGCACCCCATACCTGTGGGTATGCACCCATACCTGTGGGTATGCACCCCATACCTGTGGGTATGCACCCCATACCTGTGGGTATGCACCCCATACCTGTGGGTATGCACCCCATACCTGTGGGTATGCACCCCATACCTGTGGGTATGCACCCCATACCTGTGGGTATGCACCCCATACCTGTGGGTATGCACCCCATACCTGTGGGTATGCACCCCATACCTGTGGGTATGCACCCCATACCTGTGGGTATGCACCCCATACCTGTGGGTATGCACCCCATACCTGTGGGTATGCACCTGATATAATAATAATAATATAATAATAATAATAATAATAATATCTTTATTTCTACCAGTACATGTACAAGGTATACAGACCATAGCTGACATCAATGACATACTACTATATAGAAAGCCACATGTTATGCTGAGCATTTCCCACAAATTAGGTCAGTTTTGTCCCAGGATGCGACCCACACCAGTCAACACCCAGGTAACTATTTTACTGATGGAGAACATAGACATGTAAGGAAACACGTCCAATGTTTCTACCCTCGCCGGGAATCGAACCCAGACACTCGCTGTGTAAAGCGAGAGCTTTAGCCACCAGTCCTCGGGGCAAGAAATACATAAGGAGTCATAAAATTTTCAAAATTAATATTTATCACACCTTAACATAGGTAATGCTCGAGGGGATGATTTGCTTCATTACATCTGCAGTCTGTAATGTAGTGACGAGGATAGTGACGTTTAGAAAATACTCCAGCCTATGTATATGTATGTACTATGTCCTCTCTGTTCAGGTAGATCTGTTTTGTGACTTGATGAAGTACACTGTGTGGGTGTAATGTAGTCGGTAATAAAGAATCGCATTATAATGCATTTGTTTATTTTTTTTCCAAAGTCAAAGTGACCTATTTCCATTGGAGTCGTTTGAGCATTGGTGTATTTCTTTTATTTTAGACATGACGGGTTTGTTTGGCTTTGAAAAGTCTGTGAAATATTCCTTTTCACTTCTCATCTTCTTACAGTGGAGATCAGGTCAATTTGTCTGACTATTTTGGGTTATCTTAAGCAATTTACACATGTTAGTATGTATGATAATTGTACTTATGTGTATCTCTACCTAAATAAACTTACATGACGTGTCATGTCTGTCTGACTTTTTTGGGTTATCCTAGGTTCTCTACACATATGCTGCTATGTATGATAATGTATGTAAATGTATTTGTGTATACCTGAATAAACTTACTTACTTACTTACTTACTTACTTACATTCTGGGAGCGGTGATTCTTTATTATTATTCCAATAGTTACCCATAACTTAAAATGAAATTCCATTTTCTATAATCTTTTATTATACCTCGTTTTCTGGTTTTCCTTAAGGTTTGACTTAGACAAAAATGTGGCCAACATTAATAAATTTATTTAGGTACAGGTACACATAAGTACAATTATCATACTGGAGTCGTTGTATTAAATTTTCGATAGGTATTCCATGTACTGTTGGAAAGTTAGTTAACGATAGGTTAGGTAAGATTAGTCAAGAAACAGGACAAGTGTTTCCTGACGCGGGCTTTAGTTATATGATGACCCAGAGCTGGAGCTTTTGGTCATCTGACCTAGGCCTTCCACTGGCTTACCCTCTACCCCTTTAAAAATTAGAGTTATGATTGTTTTACAGTTGAATGTGGCGGCTCTTGTACATCCATAATGACTAGGCTTTTAATTTATAAATGTTGATGTCATGTGAATCTAGTTATCATTAGGTCAGTAGTGACGTCATGTAAGCCGTGATGTCTTTATGTGAGCAGTGATGTCCTTATGTGAACCTTGATGTCCTTATGTGAACCTTGATGTCCTTATGTGAACCTTGATGTCCTTATGTGAGCCGTGATGTCCTTATATGTACCTTGATGTCCTTATCTACCTGGAGTCTACCTGGAGAGAATTCCAGGGGTCAACGCCCCGGTCTGTGACCAGGCCTCCTGTTGGACCAGAGCCTGATCAACCAGGCTGTTACTGCTGGCCGCACGCAGTCCAACGTACGAACCACAGCCCGGCTGATCAGGTACCGACTTTAGGTGCCTGTCCAGTGCCTGCTTGAAGACAGCCAGGGGTTTGTTGGTAATCCCCCTGATGTATGCTGGGAGGCAGTTGAACAATCTTGGGCCCCTGACACTTATTGTGTTGTCCCTCAACGTGCTAGTGGCACCCCTGCTCTTCATTGGGGGGATGTTACATCGCCTGCCGAGTCTTTTGCTTTCGTAGGGAGTGACTCTCGTGTGCAAGTTTGGTACTAAGCCCTCGAGAATTTTCCATGTGTATATAATAATGTATCTCTCCCGCCTGCGTTCTAGAGATTACAGGTTTAGGAACTTCAAGCGTTCCCAGTAGTTGAGGTGGTTTATCGCACTTATGCGTGCGGTGAAGGTTCTCTGCACATTTTCAAGGTCAGCAATTTCACCCGCCTTGAAAGGTGCAGTTAGTGTGCAGCAATATTCCAGCCTAGATAGAACAAGCGATCTGTAAGTGTCAACATGGGCTTGGCATCCCTGGTTTTGAAGGTTCTCATTATCCATCCTGTCATTTTTTGAGCAGATGCAATTGCTACTTTGTTATGGTCCTTGAAGGTGAGATCCTCTGACATGATCACTCCCAGGTCTTTGACATTAGTTTTTCGCTCTATTGTGTGGTTGGAATTAGTTTTGTACTCCGATGAGATTTTAATTTCTTCACGTTTTCCGTATCTGAGTAATTGAAATTTCTCATCATTGAACTTCATATTGTTTTCTGCAGCCCATTTAAAGATTTGGTTTATGTCTGCTTGGAGTCTTGCAGTGTCTTCAACGGTGGACACTGTCATACAGATTCGGGTGTCATCTGCAAAGGAAGACACAGCAGAGTGGCTTATATCCCTGTCAATGTCTGATATGAGGATGAGGAATAGGATGGGAGCAAGTACTGTGCCTTGTGGAACAGAGCTTTTCACAGTAGCTGCCTCAGACTTTACTCTGTTGACTACTACTCTTTGTGTTCTACATGTTAGGAAATTATAGATCCATCTACCAACTTTTCCTGTTATTCCTTTATCACGCATTTTGTGTGCTATTACACCATGGTCACATTTGTCAAAGGCTTTTGCAAAATATGTGTATATAACATCTGCATTCTGTTTATCTTCTAGAGCATCCAGGACCTTGTCGTAGTGGTCCAGTAGTTGGGACAGACAGGAGCGGCCTGCTCTAAACCCATGCTGTCCTGGGTTGTGCAATTGATGGGTATCAAGATGGGTGGCGATCTTGCTTCTTAGAACCCTTTCAAAGATTTTTATGATATGGGACGTTAGCGCAATTGGTCTGTAGTTCTTTGCTATTGCTTTACTGCCCCCTTTGTGGAGCGGGGCTATGTCTGTTGTTTTTAGTAGCTGCGGGACGATCCCAGTGTCCATGCTCCCTCTCCATAGGATGTTAAAAGCATGTGATAGGGGCTTCTTGCAGTTCTTGATGAACACAGAGTTCCATGAGTCTGGGCCTGGAGCGGAGTGCATGGGCATGTCATTTATTGCCTTTTCGAAGTCATTTGGCGTCGTGGTGATGTCAGATAGGCATCCGTCTGTCAAGTTCTGTGGCACTCTCATAAAAAAATCATTTAGGTTTTCGATTTTCAGTCTGGTTAGTGGCTCGCTAAAGACTGAGTCATACTGGGATTTAAGTAACTCACTCATTTCCTTGCTGTCATCTGTATAGGACACATCCCGTTTAAGTAGGGGCACAATACTGGTTGTTGTTCTCGACTTTGATTTTGCATAGGAAAAGAAATACTTAGGGTTTCTTTCAATTTCATTTATGGCTTTTGGTTCTTCCCGTGTCTCTTGATTCCTGTAAGATTCCTTTAGTTTTAATTCGATGTTTGCTATTTCTCTGACTAGTGTCTACCTACGTATTTCAGAGATATTGGCCTCCTGTAGCCGCTCCGTTATTCTTTGCCTTCGCCTGTATAGGGAGCGCCTCTCTCTTTCTAGTTTGCATCTTCTCCTCCTTTTCCTTAAGGGAATTTGCCTTGAGCAAACCTCAAGTACCACAGAATTAATTTGTTCTAGACATAGGTTGGGATCCGTGATGCTTAGGCAATCTTCCCAGTTTATATCATTTTGGACTTGGTTTACTTGGTCCCACCTTATGTTTTTGTTATTGAAGTTGAATTTGGAGAAAGCTCCCTCACGGCTGATCACATTTTGTTGATCTGGGGCTCCCCGCATGCATGTCTGGACTTCTGTTATGTTGTGATCTGAGTATATTGTTTTTGATATGATGACATTTCGTATCAGATCATCATTGTTGGTGAAGATGAGGTCCAGCGTATTCTCTAATCTTGTGGGCTCTACTATTTGCTGGTTTAAGGTGAACTTGGTGCAGAGATTTAAAAGTTCATGCATGTGTGAATTTTCATCTGAGCTGCCTCCTGGTGTTATCTCTGCTACCACATTGTGTGCAATGTTCCTCCATTTTAGGTGCTTGAGGTTGAAATCCCCCAGTAGCAAGATGTTGGGGGCAGGAGCTGGAAGATTTTCCAGACAGTGGTCAATTTTCAGAAGCTGTTCCTGGAATTGTTGGGACGTTGCATCCGGGGGCTTGTAGACAACCACGATGACCAGGTTTTGATTCTCGACCTTTATTGCTAATACTTCAACTACATCATTTGAGGCATTTAATAGTTCTGAACATATAAGTTAGTTTTTCGCTCTATTGTGTGGTTGGAGTTTGTTTTATACTCCGATGAAGTTTTAATTTTCTTACGTTTTCCATATCGGAGTAATTGAAATTTCTCATCGTTGAACTTCATATTGTTTTCTGCAGCCCATTTAAAGATTTGGTTGATGTCCGCTTGGAGTCTTGCAGTGTCTTCAATGGAGGACACTGGCATGCAGATTTGGGTGTTATCTGCAAAGGAAGACACGGCACTGTGACTTATATCACTGTCTATGTCCGATATGAGGATGAGGAACAAGATGGGAGCAAGTACTGTGCCTTGTGGAATAGAGCTTTTCACCGTAGCTGCCTCAGACTTTACTCTGTTTACTATTACTCTTTGTGTTCTATTTGTTAGGAAATTATAGATCCATCTACCAACTTTTCCTGTTATTCCTTTATCACGCATTTTGTGTGCTATTACACCATGGTCACACTTGTCAAAGGCTTTTTCAAAGTCTGTGTATATTACATCTGCATTCTGTTTGTCTTCTAGAGCATCCAAGACCTTGTCCTAAACACTACTAAAAGTATAACAGTTCTTAACTACAACGTCCGATCCTTAAGCAAACACTATGATGACCTCCTTGCCCTCCTTGATTCCCTAAAGACAACCTTCACATGTATTGTCCTTACTGAAACCTGGTTTAAGCAGGATACAATAGATATCTACTCGCTACCAGGATACACAGCAATACATAACTGCAGACCACATCAAGTTGGGGGAGGTATTGCAATCTATTACTCTAATGAAATATCCTGTTGTGACACCACTTGCTATAATGATGAATATGGAGAATATATTTTTGCTAATTTTACTGCACAAAACTTTAAGACTCCCATAACAATCGAGGCCATTTACCGGATGCCTCATACAAACATCCCAAATTTTAGTCATCAACTAAAAACGCTAATAACAAACAACCAAATGAACAAACACCACCTTATCTTAGCTGGAGACTTCAACATCAACCTTGGCCAACCAGATGAACAGCCAGTAACCGATTTCATCAACAATATGAACAACACACTTCTCATACCAACAATAACCAAACCAACCAGGCTTACTGAGACGAGTGCAACCATAATCGACCACATATGGACCAATATCCTAGCCCCTCTTAAATCGGGGATAATAACAGACAGCACCACAGACCACTACCCCACCTTCCTCTTAACAAACATTAGTAAACCACCCTAGAATACACCAAAGTTTCATTTAGACTCCATGACCAGGCATCAATAAATAACTTCACAGCAGAGCTAGAGACGGTTGACTGGGCTATAGAATTCTCAAACGCCAAGGGTATCGATGATTGGACAGACAACTTTCTTAATAAATTACATAGACTATACAACAAACATTGTCCTATAAAAATTAAACAGATTACGAATAAACGGCTAGGCTGCCCATGGCTAACTAACAGCTTACTAAAATCCATTAACAAGAAACATCAGTATGAAAAGCAATATAGACGGGGATTCATACATAAAGAGTTTATTAAACACTATTCATCAGTTCTCACCAAGTACTTCTGGCAGTTTGGGAGATACACAGATGATGATCAAACTAAATGCAAATTATGTGATCAGGCATATGGTCACTGTCTTGAACACTATGTACTGAATTGTCCACTTATTGAGGAATATAGAGATAGACAGTATATTAACCTATGTGACATGTCAAGATATCTTAATAATAATAATAATAATAATAATAATAATAATAATACTTTATTGAGACATGGTACAATGATACATGGTAGACAAGAAATATAGTTATTAATGAGATGTACATGCCAAAAGCCCTAATATGCTGTGCATTGCGGGCATTCTTAGGTCTACTTAATTCTAGACTACATGGTAAAATGTTATGGTTGATAATTTATAAAATAAGTATAATTGCGTATCTAAGTTATAAAGTTTGAATATAAGTTGAACATATCAATTAATTGTAGCAATGCAACTAATTGAGTGAGATAACAATTTAAAACAATTAATTGCATTGCAGTTACAGTTTACGTGGTCATTATAATGTAAATGTTGTGGAAATAGTTAGCTTAGTATGTATTATTCATAACAGATTTTTACATTTAAGTGATTAGTCAGGTTTTTACATTAAGTGATTATTCTATTTTGTTGGGAATGTTTGATATTGAGCATTTAGCTTTGGGTGAGAAGGTGGTTTTAGCATCGTTTTGAATTGGGGTACAGGCAGGGTTTCTTTGGCTATGACAGGTAATGAATTCCAAATTTTCGTGCCTTTTATATGCATTGAGTTTTTACATAGTGTTAGATGGACACGGGAACATCGAGGAGTGATCTGTGTCTAGTGTTATGGTCATGTGTCCTGTTAAAATTGGTAAGGAGAAGTTTGAGTGGTGGGTTAATATTTGCATAGAGTGTTCTATGTATGTAATAGGCACAGTAAAAGTATGGATGTCTTGTATGGTGAGTAAGTTTAGGTTTTTGAATATTGGTGGAGTATGTTGTCTGGAGTGTGAATTTGTTATCATTCTAACTGCTGCCTTTTGTTGTGTTTTAGTGGTCTGAGATGAGTTATTGATGTAGAGCCCCATGCAGATTCCATAGGTGAGGTAGGGGTAAATGAGTAAGTGATATAGGTAAGGAGAGCTGGTTGTGGAACATAGTACCGTATCTTGGATAGTTGTATATGTGTCTGAAATTTGAGGCCACTGTCAAGATGGATTCCTAAGAATTTTCCCTCCCTAGTGAAGGTAAGATACCAGTTATACTAAGCAAATTTCCTAAATTTGCTTGTAACAGATAAGTGAACTGTAGATATACATCCAAATTAATTTCATGAACGTGCCTATCTGTGCTCATGATAATGCGAGCATAGATGGGCATGTTTGTGGAGCAACTTGCAATGTGAACAGACTGACTGATGTTGTAGTAGCCAGGCTTAGGCTTGGCTACAAGTACTTCTGGCAGTTTGGGAGACAGATGATGATCAAACTAAATGCAAATTATGTGATCAGGCATATGGTCACTGTCTTGAACACTATGTGCTTAATTGTCCACTTATTGAGGAATATAGAGATAAACAGTATAATAACCTATGTGACATGTCAAAATATCTTATTCATGAAATAAGATACCAATTGTACTAAGCAAATTAACTAAATTTGTTTGTAACAGATAATTGAAATGTAGATATAAATCCAAATGTACAATTGTTAACCCCTTTGGGGCCTAGGGCCTAGGCCTTTTGTGTATCCATATGCTCTTGCGCTACCGTCCACAGGATGGATATGGGGTGCACAATAAGCTAGCCACTTTGGTGGCAAAATCTAAAATCACCAAACTAATAAAAAAAGCCAAACAATTGTACTACTCCAGCAGATTCACTGAAACATGAGGAGATATAAAAAAGACCTGGAAAACACTCTCACAGATTATGGGCACCCACAAACTGAAAAAAGCTAGGGATATTGTCCTAACTAAACCAAACGAAACACCACTACAGCCTATTGATACAGTAAACAAGATAAATGACTTCTTCTCAACCATAGGATGAAATCTTGCCAGTAAAATCCCAGATACCAATGCCCGAGCAAGTGATTACCTAGATGGGAATTTCCCATCCTCCTTATATCTTGCACCTACTGAACCCACTGAAGTCACCATGATAATCAAGTCACTTAAAAATAAATCAGGGCATCTGTCTCAAGTCCCACCCTTAATATACAAACGGCCGCTCATGTCCTTTCACATCCTATTTCGTTACTTTTTAACAAATCATTAGAAACTAGCACTTTCCCGACACTACTCAAAACAACAAGGGTTACACAATACACAAAGGTGGTGACCCCACAGACGTAAACAACTATAGCCCTATGGAAATAAGTCACTCTGTCTGACTTTTTGGGTTATCCTAGGTTCTCTCACATATGCTGCTATGTATGATAATGTATGTAAATGTATTTGTGTATACCTGAATAAACTTACTACTTACTTACTTACTATCAAATCTACCGTTGCTATCCAAAATCTTCGAGAAACTTGTCACAAGAGATTATACTCGTTTATAACGACACAAAGCATACTCAACCCCTGCCAATTTGGCTTCAGGAAAATAAAAGCACTAACGATGCAATAGTAAAATGATAGACCTGCTTTACACAGCACTCGAAAATAAGGAATATCCATTAGGGCTTTTATTGACCAAATGAAAGCTTCGACACAGTAAACCACGGCATCCTACTCCACAAACTTGACCACTATGGAATAAGAGGTCATGCACTAGCATACTTCAAATCCTACCTCACTAATAGGTATCAGTAAGTCACATTAAGACACTCCTCCACGAACGACCACTTGACACCGGAGTGCAGGAAGTGTTTTGGTCCCCTCTCTTCCCCTTTTACCCAATGATCTTCCCATGTATCACAACACCGAAACCAATACTTTTGTTGCGACAAAATTTGTCATCTCCCACACAAATCTTGCCACGCTTAATCCATTGTTAACGACGAATTAATAAAATATCAACAGGATGTCAGCCAATAAACTTACACTCAACACTGATAAGACCTTCTATATTATATTTGGCAACAGAGCAGGTGACCCACAATTAAACATTAAGATCAACACAAATATTTAAACATAATGAGGGAAATTTTCCCTTCCCCTTTTACAGCACCCCAAACATCCCCCTTTTTTCCAAAAACATAACAAAGAACGGGCCAAAAATTGGGGATCCTCTCAAAATCGGTATTATGTCCCAATATTTTCCATATTTCTCCCCATCTTCCCTACCTCCCCTTTTCCCCTTTTTGCATGGGGACCCCCAAATAAAAAATAACAAAAACCCCAGAAAAATTTTTTTTGAAAAAACCCAGGCAACCCCCCCCCTCTTCAAGCCAAAACCCCCCCCGAAAAAACCCCCTTCTCTCTGCTATTCTTTTTTTAGAACCAAAACAACAACCGAGCAAAACATTTTTTGACAGTTGTGACAGGAATAAAAACCCCCAAACAAACATCTTTTTTACTTTCCCCCCTGCCCCAATAAATTATCTTCAATGGCAAAAGGCAAAATCGGGGCCCCCCCCTGAAAACCCGAACTGCGGGCACAACCCCTTTTTTAAAAGGGATTAAAAACATCTTTTACTTACGCACCCAACCGGTAGCTAACCACATGAAAACCCCCCTTTTTTTTCCCTATCCCAGCAAAAACCTTTATTATATGAAACCCCCTTTAATTTGCACATACAACCCAAAAAATTTAAAAAATATTGCTTCATAACTTCTAGTAAAGGGCCCAAGACACTCCAATAAAAAAAGGTATTTACCATTAATATAAAAATTTTTTTTAAATTTTTTAAAAATAATTTTTAAATTTTAAATTTTTAAAATTTGTACCTAAATTTTTTGTAAACCTAGTTAATACAAAATTTTAAAACCTTACTATCAGATAATCATTGTGTCACTTTGAGTAAGCCCCATAAAATTTCCAAAAACCTAAATATGGTATTTTTTATCTTGTAATATCTTTTCAAAAAATTAAATTATAAGTACCCCCACTTTTTTTTATTAGAAATAAAAAATTTTTAATTTAATTTGAATTTCTTTTTTTTTTCCCGGGGCCGTGGAGTGGGATTTTCCCCTTTTTTTTGGGCTCGCCCCTGCTTCCCAAGGATTAAAAAGGTGATCCCTTTTAAAAAAATAAACCCCCCCCTATCAAAAATGATAGCCTATATCAAAAAGTGATAGCCCCTTTTCCAAAAAGTGAGGGCCTATATGGGGTTTGAGGGCCCCATATAAAGGGTGTTTTCCCCATTTTAAAATAAAACCCCCCATCATCAAAGAAGTACCCTTTTATAAAGGGAACGTGATCCCCCTTTATAAAAAGGAACGATAGCCCCTATCATAAAAAACGTGATAGCCCCTATCATCGAACGTGAGGGCCTTTTTCAAATGAGGGCCACAAAAGAATGAAGTTCCGAAGGATCCCTTCATGAAAAAACCCATCACCCAAAAATGGAAAGGGGAAGCCCCACCCAAAACGTGATCCCCTTTATATCAAAACGTGATACCCCCATATAAAAAACGTGATCCCCATCATCAAGGGGTCCCCATCACCCAAAACGGGCCCCCTTTCCCGTTTTTGGGTAACCATAGCAAGTGCATGGGCTGGACTTGCCGTGAGTTTTTTGGGGGCCTTTGGGGAAAATTTTATGTTCTTATGGGGAATTTTTATGTTTTTTTGGTTTTAAAATGCCCCTTTTAAAACCCGTGCCCAAAGGGGCCTTGATTTATGTGGCCGGATGTTTTATGGAACCGATATCCAGGAACCCCGATGTCGAATGTAAATCTGATGTCCTTCTGTCAATTTGGGCAACGTCTTTTTTTTAAATTTAAAATGAAGTGTGATGCTGTGCCATCACATCTTAGATGAAGAGAACCCTTTAGTGAATATGCGTCTTTTTTTTGAGTGTAAATTTATAAAAATGTGGCCTTTTTTTCCCGGAAAAATTTTTTTTAAACTGTGACGTCTTTTTTGGGGGCTGTGAGTCTTTTTTTTAGATGCCCCCAAATTTTTTAAAATGAATAAGGAACCGAAAATAATTTTTGACCCGTGACTTTTTGGGGAATCATTAGGGAAAAAATCCCAAATTTTTTTCCCGGACTTTTTTTTGGGGAACCATGGCTTTTTTTCAAAGTGACATCATTATGTGAACCATGACGTCAATTTTTCCCAAAGGAACATTAGTGAACCATGACGTCAATTTTTCATAAAGTGTTTATGTGAATTGGGATGACG
>WNWK01005730.1:0-115628 GCA_009830355.1 Cherax destructor | reverse complement strand
TCACCCTCCCTTCCCCTCTCGTCTTTCCTTCCTTCTTTCTTCTCCTGCCTGGCAACCAAAACAGCTGATGATCCGTTGGAAAAACGTAGCTTTTGTTCCCACTGCGTAACTTATAAGAAAGTGCACACTACTGATGTATCCAATTTTTTAAAAAAAAAAAAAAGAGCAAAAGACTACAAGAATATCCCCCTCCTCCTCATCCCCGGCCCTAACAAAAATAAAAGCAAAACCCAAGTCTGTCTTCTGTGTCTCTCTTGTTTCTGTCTTTCCCCTTTTCTTTGTGTCTCTGTCTGTCTCTCTCTCTCTCTCTGTCTCTGTCTGTCTCTCTCTCTCTGCCGAAATTAACCTTCATTTGTCAGACTCTCGGGAGATGGATATTTTTTTAATTCCGCAATGAGAACATGCACAAAATTAACACAAGGGATGTGGAGATTGACGTCTTGAAAGATGAATCAGTAGCTAGGTGATTCAGATCTACCTGGAGTTCATTGCCTTTGTAACTTGTTCGGCTATCAAATTATTAAACTAAGTAAACTGATTCAGTATTCTACCATACAAGTGTAATGGGTATAGATTGGTAGAGAGACACTTAGTACAGAGAACAAAAAGCCACAATACTGGAACCATATACAAATAACCCGCACATAGGAGAGCGAAACTTGCGACGACGTTTCGGTCTTCCGAGTTGAACCATTAACCAGTTAATGTAGAGCGTTATTATCAGAGCGAAACGTTGTAAAAATAAAAACTTGTGCCTGCTAACGTGTCTCTTTTTCTTCACTATTATCAACAGTACTCCATTGAGTTGCAGTGGACACGCGTCCGGGATGTCCTGCACACTGTCACCTTGCATGTCTTCTCCTCCGTCTTCCCTTTGTCTTCACTCCGTGCTGTTCTTGCACGGTGTCGTCTTCCATTAACCCCTCCCCAACCTTCTTTCCTTATCTCTTTCCCTCTTCCCTATCTCCTCTTCCCTTCCTCCGGTCTTTCCTACCCTCCTTTCTTCAGTCTTTCCCACTTTTTCCAGCCCGTCTTCCTGTCTCTTCCTTGCTCTTCCCGTCTTCCCTGCCTCTTCCTTGTTCTTCCCGTCTTCCCTGCTTCTTCCTTGTTCTTCCCGTCTTCCCTGCCTCTTCCTTGTTCTTCCCGTCTTCCCTGCCTCTTCCTTGTTCTTTCCGTCTTCCTTGTTCTTCCCGTCTTCCCTGCCTCTTCCTTGTTCTTCCCGTCTTCCCTGCCTCTTCCTTGTTCTTTCCGTCTTCCTGCCTCTTCCTTGTTCTTTCCGTCTTTCTTGTTCTTCCGTCTTCCCTGCCTCTTCCTTGTTCTTTCCGTCTTCCTGCCTCTTCCTTGTTCTTTCCGTCTTCCCTGCCTCTTCCTTGTTCTTTCCGTCTTCCCTGCCTCTTCCTTGTTCTTTCCGTCTTCCCTGCCTCTTCCTTGTTCTTTCCGTCTTTCTTGTTCTTTCCGTCTTCCCTGCCTCTTCCTTGTTCTTTCCGTCTTCCCTGCCTCTTCCTTGTTCTTTCCGTCTTTCGTGTTCTTTCCGTCTTCCCTGCCTCTTCCTTGTTCTTTCCGTCTTCCCTGCCTCTTCCTTGCTCTTCCCGTCTTCCCTGCCTCTTCCTTGTTCTTCCCGTCTTCCCTGCCTCTTCCTTGTTCTTTCCGTCTTCCTTGTTCTTCCGTCTTCCCTGCCTCTTCCTTGTTCTTCCGTCTTCCCTGCCTCTTCCTTGTTCTTCCCGTCTTCCCTGCCTCTCTCCTTGTTCTTCCGTCTTCCCTGCCTCTTCCTTGTTCTTCCCGTCTTCCCTGCCTCTTCCTTGTTCTTTCCGTCTTCCTTGTTCTTTCCGTCTTCCCTGCCTCTTCCTTGTTCTTCCCGCCTTCCCTGCCTCTTCCTTGTTCTTCCCGCCTTCCCTGCCTCTTCCTTGTTCTTTCCGTCTTCCTTGTTCTTCCCGCCTTCCCTGCCTCTTCCTTGTTCTTTCCGTCTTCCTTGTTCTTTCCGTCTTCCCTGCCTCTTCCTTGTTCTTCCCGCCTTCCCTGCCTCTTCCTTGTTCTTTCCGTCTTCCTTGTTCTTCCCGTCTTCCCTGCCTCTTCCTTGTTCTTCCCGTCTTCCCTGCCTCTTCCTTGTTCTTCCCGCCTTCCCTGCCTCTTCCTTGTTCTTCCCGCCTTCCCTGCCTCTTCCTTGTTCTTCCCGCCTTCCCTGCCTCTTCCTTGTTCTTTCTGTCTTCCTTGTTCTTCCCGTCTTCCTTGTTCTTCCCGTCTTCCCTGCCTCTTCCTTGCTCTTCCCGTCTTCTCCTCCTCCTCCTCGTGTTACCTTAATGGTATCCGCCACTCTTCTTGCTACCTCCTGTGCTACACTCCGACATTTAGCACTTACAACCTCTATTATTATCTTATCTTTCTCTCTCTTCCCCTTTACAATAAATTTTTCGTCCCTCTACCATCTCTCTCTCTTGCTTTTTATCTTTCTCTTTTTTTCTCTCTTTTCTCTCTATCTTTCTTATCTCTTTATCTCTTCCTTACTCATATCTTCGGCGATTCAGAGATCCCTGTGTTATTTCACCTCTGATCGCCCACTCTTTCCTGCCATTTTGTCTTCATTGTGAGAAGGCTTCGGGTCCTCTTATTTCACATTGGATTGCCTCTTGCCTTCCACTCTGATTTGCTTCCGTGGCTCTTTGTCCCACTAAAATATATATATTTGCCGGGTTCAAGATCTCTCGGCTTTCGTGGTCGTAATTTGGCGCTTTCTGGTGATATTTTGCGTCGTAATGCGTCATTTAATATCGTTATGCTTCTTTTAGTGTTATGATATGTCGTATGCCTTTGCGAAGCGCCATTTACCTTTGTGAGGCGTTGTTTAGCTATGCAAGGCGTGATATGCCGTTGCAAGGCGTCGCACTAGCGCCCCTGGGCAACTTTTGCAATTCAGTAGCGTTCTCATGCGTCTCCCGGCGTACTTTGGGATTCCTCACTTTCATGCTTAGGCGTCTCCAGTTGACTGGTCATTCCTTGACGGCCTTTAGTATTGTCTGGCGTCCCTCGTCTTCCCTTGGCGTCTTTAGCCATCTGACGTTTACATGGAATCAGTGGGCAATGAGGGCCGTGATTCCAAGCAGTATGTCGCAGGTACTGGCGTCCCTTAGCATCCTGTAGCACCTCTTTACTCATCTTGGTTCTTGACATACTATACAGTGTGTATTGGTATACCGAACTTTAGCGTTCCTCCTTCCTTCATTCCATTATCTTGACGTCATCCTTCCTGATATCTTCTTCCCCTCCCTGACGTTTTCTTTTCCTTACCGGACATCCTTTTACCGTCCGCTGCTTCCCTCTTTCCTTCTTAGACTTCCTCCTACTTTCCTGTGACGTCTTCTTTCCACTAGGTTTGGGTGCGTGTTAGAGGCTGCCACGCCTCGCTCATGACTACACCAACAACTGTCGTGCTCTTGTGCTTGCAGAGTCGCGGCTCTTCAACTCTGGCCTAGTATTCTGCCTGGCAGCTGCTACGGCCCCCGAGAACCTTCATGTTTGAGTTATACCAGCCGGTTTTCTTTGCCTTATTTTGCTAGTGAGGGGCTGTCTAACTGAGGAATTGAAGCTGCCTTTTCCTTTGGATCAAGCCTGGGAGGCAGGCACTGTGTGTGACCCGTGCGGGTTCGGCGCTTCCCCGTGAATGTAATAGTGTGTGTTGGTAAATGGTCACAGATGCAACTAACGTGGCATTTGTGGCAACGTTTCGCTCTCCAGGAGCTTTGTTAAAACTTCTGGAGCGAAAAGTCCACAATAAAGTCACATTAGCAGCATCTGTCCATTTACCAAACATCTTGTCGGTAATTCTACCATTATTACTAATCTAATAATAATTTGTCTCATTTTTTTATTAATATTTTTTTAGAGTCCTCGGGCATTAAGACCCAATTGAGGAGCACCAGCATGTTTTTACAACCTATCTTTATCAGAGTGCATGTGGGCATACATGTGGGCATACATGTGGGCATACTGTCACTGGCTTCCTCAAGGTCCAGTGGGGTTACATTTATGTCAGATATTTTGTAGATGTTGGGAGAGTTTATTTGCCATTATGCTCATATGTGGGGCAACGGGCCTTCAGGAGCAATAGCCTGGTTGATCAGGCTAACACCAGACGAGCTTGGCCCATGGCCGGGCTCTGGGAGTAGAAAGACTCCCGAAACTCATCAAAGGTATATCAGAGGTAAATGTGCTAGTTTTTGTCTATATTTTTTACGTGGTATCTGTCTTTTAGCGCATAACTAAACTAACAGGTAGTTAGGTAAGTAACGTGATTCTAATGATTAGCGGTCGGAGGAACGAGGCTTCAGCAGTCCTTGCACCGGAGGATGCACGCGGGTTTAGCGCGCATCCTCCTGTAAACCAAGCTAAATTTACCCTCCTAGGGTAAGTTTAGCTTGTGCTCCAGTACGTTCATCCTAAGCTACTGCTGCTGGTGTCAAGGGTTAGTATGATTGGCGTCGCTTACGCCAGGGTTTACAGCGTGGATCCCTCACCTTGTAGTCCCCTCCCCAACCCTCTCCCTCATCCTCTCCCACTCTCACCCAGCCTGTCTAGGTTCCCGTCCACTTTTCCTAGATCCCCATCTAGCTCCATCGTCCACCGTATCCAGGTTTTCGTCCGCTCCTAGATACCCGTCCCCCTCTTATCTAGGTCTCGCCACTGTTGCTGTCTACCTTGGTGACGCCTGTTAACCCTGTCCACTGTTGCTGTCTTTTCTACATGTGTCCGCGTTGCTTTCCCTCCACCTCCAGTCCCCAAATGATACTGGAACAAGTGTAGACGTCTCCAAGAGAAAATTGGACAAGTATCTTCACCAGGTGCCAAATCAACCAGGCTGTGATGGATATGTGGGGGCGGCGGACCTCCAGCAGCAACAGCCTGGTTGAGCAGGCTAGCACCAGACGAGCCAGGCCCATGGCCGGGTCCGGGAGTAGAAAGACTCTCGAAACTCATCAAGGGTCTATCAAAGGTAAAGGTCCGAGACTGGGTCGCGGGGACACTGAGCTTCGGAGCTACTAACAGATTTATAAACCTTTGATGAACTTAGAGAGTTTTTCGTACTCCTGCAGCTTGTCTGGTGCTTGCCTGGTCAATTAGGCTGATACTGCTGGCGGCCTGCTGGCCCACACCCATCACTGCCCAGTTGATCTGGCACTTGAAGGAAGCACTTGTCAAAGTTTCCTCTTGAAGACTTCTTCACATATTCTGGCAGTTTCTAATATCCTCTGGCAAGATGCTGAAAAGTCTTGAACCACAGATGTTGATACAGTGTTCTCTTATTGTGCCCACAGCACCTCTTGTTTTGTGATAAATGGTTTTGAAACCGACAAGTTAAAGATTGAGACACTTATGCAACATATGGGAATCTTTATTAAGGAAACGTTTCGCCACACAGTGGCTTCATCAGTCCAATACAAAGCAGAAATGGGTAAGGAGAGGAGTAGTTTGAGGTAATCAGTCTCTCAGCCTGGAATCGATGTGTTCAGTCCATCACTCTTGTAGAAAGTACAGCATATGACCGGAGAAGTGACTTATATACTGTAGTCAGGTGAGTGGAAGCAGGAGGAGGCGGGGTCACAGTGGGACCATCCACTAGTGTAAGTAGGTCTTCGTCCAAAGGTTGGACAAGTGTTGAAGAATTCTTTGTATCAAGATCCCATGATGTTGCAGTGTCTGACAGTTGTGATAAATGGTTTTGAAACCGACAAGTTGAAGATTGATGCACTTATGCAACGTACCCATTTCTACTTTGTATTGGACTGATGAAACCACTGTGTGGCGAAACGTTTCCTTAATAAAGATTCCCATATGTTGCATAAGTATCTCAATCTTCAATTTATCGGTTTCAAAACCATTTATCACAACTGTCAGTGGGGAACTGTCAGATTCCTCAAAACAGCTCCTGATCAACCGGGTTGTGGTGCATATGTTGGTCCGCGAGTGGCGGGAACTAGCAGCTTGATAGAGCAGACCAGCAACTAGGATACCTGTTCTGGGACCTGGTTGCGGGGGCGGTGACCTCCGGAAAAGACTGCAGGAAAACCTCGGGTATCTCTCCTCTCCTCAGCCTGGTCATGGACAGGGCCGCGGGGGCGTTGACTTTCGGAACACCTTCCAGGTATACGCTCCAGGCTTCAGCCAGTATATATTTAGGACTTTGAGGCGTTCCCAGTGATTTAAATGATTTATTGGCTCTTTGCGGGTCATACATGATCTCTGTATCTGTTCCAGCTTTGATAACACTCCTATCCAGAACAGAGTACAAGCAGTTTGAATAGTGTCACCATTGACAATATTTCTCTTGTTTTGAAAGTTATTATCCTCCTGTCATTTTCCTAGCTGTCCTCACATTTGCCTTATTGTGTCCATTAAAAGTAAAGTCAGCTGACATTATTACACCCAAGGCCTTCAGCTGTTTCTTTCGTTCTATGTGATGTATCATTTTCAGTGTTCCTGATAGCTTTCCTGAGCTTGATTCGTTAGCTTCCATACCTTAGGGCACACAACGTTGAATGACCTTGTAGTTCCATTACTCGATGAATGTTTAATACTTCGGTTTCTGCCGCCGTGTCTTCTTGTCGGAACCTGCCGCCAAATCTTCCTGCTGGTCCTTGTTTCCTGGTGGTTCCACTGGTCCCTGCTTCCAAGTCTTCCATCTGGTCTTTCCTGTAAAGTCTTCACGTTGACTCTTGCGACTCTCAGCTTGGGAAACTGCCCTGGCGGTTATTAGATCAGTTTTGTAGCATCATTTGCAGATGACACTAAAACAAGCCTGAAACTCACTCCGGTAGAAGACACTGAAAAATTACAGGAAGATATAAGCAGTGTTTGCCTGTGAAAAGCAGGGGTGCGATGAGCACCTTTGATATACCTTTGAAGAGTTTCGAGAGTATCTACTCTCTGAGCCCGGCCATGGGCCAGGCTCGTCTGGTGCTTGCCTGGTCAACCAGGCTGTTGCTGCTGGAGGCCCGCTGCCCCACATATCCATCACAGCCTGGTTGATCTGGCACCTGGTGAAGATATTTGTCCAGTTTCCTCTTGAAGGCTTCTACACTGGTTCCAGCCGTGTTTCGGATATCTTCTGGTAAGATGTTGAATAGTCTGGGACCCCGGATGTTAATACAGTGCTCCCGTATTGTCCCCACCGCACCCCTGCTCCTCACTGGGTTTATTTTACACTTTCTCCCATATCTCTCACTCCAGTATGTTGTTATGGCAGTGTGCAGATTTGGGACCAGGCCCTCAAGTACTTTCCATGTATATATTATCATGTATCTCTCTCCTCCGCTCCAATGAGTACATGTTCAAGACTTGAAGGCGTTCCCAATAATTTAGATGTTTCAATGGCTCAATGTGAGCCGTAAACGATCTCTGGATTTGTTCCAGCTCTGCTATTTCTCCTGCCCTGAACGGGGCCGTCAGCACTGAGCAGTATTCTAAGTGAGGGAGCACTAGCGATTTGAATAGTGTCACCATCGGCATTATTTCCCTTGTTTTGAAAGTTCTCAATACCCACCCGTCATCTTCCTGGCTGTTGTGATCTTTGTCTTGTTATGGTCTTTAAACGACAGATCAGCAGACATAATTATTCCCAAGTCCTTTACGTGTTCCTTTCGTTCTATGTGGTGACCCTCTTGCGTTTTGTATATAGTGTTCCTTTTGAGTTCTTCATTTTTTCCATACCTAAGCAGCTGAAACTTATCACCATTGAACGTCATGTTGTTCTCCACTGCCCATTGGAAGACCTTGCTTATGTCCTCCTGTAATTTTTCAGTGTCCTCTACCGTAGTGACTTTCATGCTTATTTTAGTGTCATCTGCAAATGATGATACAAAAGTGTGCTGGGTGTTTTTATCTATGTCTGCTATGAGGATGAGAAACAGCAGAGGGCCAGGACAGTGCCTTGGGGCACTGAGCTTTTGACCTCGCTGATGCTGGATCTTGCCCTGTTCACTACTACTTTTTGTGTTCTTTGTGTTAGGAACTCAAAATCCATCTGCCTACCTTCCCCGTAATGCCTATGGCCCTCATTTTGTGCGCTATCACTCCATGATCGCATTTGTCAAACGCCTTTGCAAAATCTGTGTAAATCACATCTGCGTTTTGGTCGTCCTCCAATGCCTCCGTAATTCTGTCATAATGGTTCAGCAGCTGTGACAGGCATGATCGACCCGCTCTAAAGCCATGCTGGTTCGGGTTATGTTGGTTGTGCTGGTCCATGAACTTTGTAATCTGCCGTCTCATCACTCTTTCAAAGATTTTTATGATGTGAGAAGTGAGGGCTACTGGTCTGTAATTTTTAGCTAGTGCTCTACTACCTCCCTTATGCAAAGGAGCACAATAAGGGGTCACTATTATTATCCATGGGCCCAGATTATTTAGCATCTTACCAGAAGATATCAGAAACACTGCTGGAACAAGTGTGGAAGTCTTCAAGAGGAAACTGGACAAGGTCTTCACCAGGTGCCAGATCAACTAGGCTGTGATGGATATGTTTGGCTGCGGGCCACCAGCAGCAACAGCCTGGTTGAACAGGCTAGCACCAGACGAGCCTAGCCCATGGCCGGGCTCCGGGAGTAGAAAGACTCGAATCTCATCAAAGGTATATCAAAGATGCTTTATGGACTCCTCCCGCGGTATAGATACGTTTAAAATATTTTCCTCGCGCGGCGGGTTGAGTGAGTAGCATGATTTATTGTACCTGAGGAGTGAGTGAATGAGGGTGGGAGTGTATGAGTGAGTGAGTGAGGGTGGGAGTGTATGAGTGAGTGAGTGAGGGTGTCGTTTTGGGAGCCCACGGGGGGAACCACTTTATGTTGTTTTCCTTGTCTCTGTTTGGGCTATTATACTGGCCTCCTAGTCAGCCCCTCCTCGACGTATCATGTTATGGTATACAGTAAAAAAAAGTTGATGAGCAAGACGTATGCTCTTAGGTATAATAATAATAATAATAATAATAATAATAATAATAATAATAATAATAATTTATTTTTACAAGTACATTTAAAAGGTATACAGGCCTAGCTGACAGCAATGACATACTACTGTATAGAAAGCCCCTTGTTATGCTGAGCATTTCGGGCAGGTTAGGTCAGTTTTGTCCCAGGATGCGACCCACACCAGTCGACTAACACAGATACCCATTTTACTGATGGGTGAGATGGACAGCCGGTGTAAGGAAACACGCTAAATGTTCCACCCTCGCCGGGAATCGAACCCTGACCCCTCACCGTGTGAAGCGAGAGCTTTTGCAACCAGGCCACGGGGCACCGTATCTTTACTGCCAATAATTATTGTGGACAGTGAAGATAGGAAAGTGCTGCACGTTTCTCTCGCCACTCTCCTCGACGTGCTGTTTTTAACGTTGTGTTGGGTGGTAGACGAAACAGTGAACCTGAAAGTAGAAGGCAAAATACACGAAACAATGTTTTGCTCAAGATCTTTATCGGAATTTTATAAGAATGTATCTTGAGTGGGCGAAACTTTGCTTCACATAAGAGTTCTCAAGAGGTTCAGTTTCTCCCACACGCCGCCATAACACACGTAGCTCCCCATGTTTGTGTTACAGTTACGTATTTTTTTCACGTTTATGTAAAATAACGTTAAAAAAATCTATACGCGGGAAACGTTCAGGTTTTCAAGTGCATAATAGAGAGAACGGTGTAAAATGAGCTTGTGTTGCAACAGTAGGGGACGACTATACTACTATGAATACAGCCCCAGGCCTTGAGCTTGGCTTAGTAGTACGACAATGGTATACAATACCGTCAAGATGAAATTAAGACACATGTGAAACATCTGGGTGTCTTTATTGTAGACGTTTCGATATCCAGTGGCTTTATCAATACAAATTCTAGGACATAATTTGAAGACATTAGAACTATATTGAGACCGGGTCGCGGGGGCGCTGACTCCCAAAATAGTGTCCAGGTAGACTTCGGATGGGCTTGCAAGGCAGTGTGGTCATACGTGTGTTAGTGTACTTCATTTCACATGTCTTAATTTCATGGCTTAGTAGATTCTCTCGCCTTATTTCAAGCCACCTTCCCCCATTCTCTCCCTCCTACCACCTCCTCCCCCTCCGTCCTTCCATTCCTATTCTACTCTGTACATTCCTGGTTAATCTGGCCTTTCTTAAGTCCCTTCCTTCCTACATTATTGCATACCAGTTCTTCCCTTGCCCCTCGTTCTCCTCTTCGAGAATTTTCACAGTAATTTTCCGTTCGTCTCTCTAAATACAGACTTCTAGTGTTTTCTAGCCTTCCATTTTTCCTCTCTTAACATGCTGTCTCTGGAGGTTCATATTTTCACGTTCTTCTCTTCCCTCTTTTTTTCTTCCTTTTTCCTTCTTACTTTAGTGAGTCATTTTTTTGGGCTATTTTGCTTGTGTGTTCCATCATCCCCTTATGTTTTATGTTTTTCTTTTCTCTCTCTCTCTCTCTCTCTCTATTATATATATATATAGTGTCGTGCCGAATACGTAAAATTGGTCAATTAGCAAGAAATAATTTAAAATATAGTTATTTCTAAATTTTCTCTTGTACGTTTAAATATATATATATATATATATATATATATATATATATATATATATATATATATATATATATATATATATATATTTCATTTATGTTAATGTAAAAATAATAATTTTGTACCAAAACAACCCTAGAAAACTTGCCTAACCTTATTATAAGAAGCACAATTAATTTAGCCTAATGCAACTAAATATAGTTTAGATAAGTTTATAATAATTTAATAAACCAAATGAAATATATTTTTTTCGTTAGGTTCAGAATGATTTTTGCGAAATTATTGCATACACAAATTTTAGTTTGCTTTATTCGGCAAGAAGAGCGTTGCTATTTAAGCCAAAAACGCAAGTTTTACCTATTCCGCACGACATTATATATAATATACATACATATATATATGAGACATCTACAGAAAGTGTGTGTGTGTGTGTATACCTGTATGCATGTTTCTCCTTCACCTGGTCCCACAGTATAGCGAGCAGCAGCTGTGACTGTTGGTGCTTGTAAACTGTCACAACTCTGGTGGCGTCAAGGGGGAAGCGATGTAGATGGTGCTGGTGGCGTTTTTTATTATTATTAAACTGTAATGTGTGTTGTTACCTTGGTTATATGATAGTTTAACTACTGAACCAACCGTAGATTTCTTATATATTGCTTTACTCAAATTTCTCCGTATGCAATACTATAGGTTAGATTAAGATAGGTTATAATGGCGTCTGTAAGTAAAATTTAACGTACTTTTAGCATACGATAATGGCAATAAATACAGTAGTACATAAAAGTCATGGAAATTTCAAATGCGAAGAGAAAACAGAGACCACCCCACCCTGATGCACGTTATATATCTGTCACCCAGACCAAGCCACATGGGGATGGAAATCTTTAGATCTTTCGCACACTCTTGCGTCGTCAGGAGCTATGCAATGTTGAAAGACAACCGATAGGAGGAGGAAATTCTCTGAGGTAAGGCAGAAGGTATCAATGGCGGCCCATAACAGTGTGTCATGGACCGCCATTGATACCTTCTACTTCCATTTCCTAGCTCCTCACGACGCACGAGAGTGCGAAAGATCTAAATCTAAATATTTCTATCCCCATGTGGCTTGTTCTGCATTGTTAAGATCGCCTGTATGTGATTATTTTGCATACTCAATCACGTTTTCAGTGTCGGTCGCGTTTGACATTCTTTGCCAAACTGACACACGGAACAACACGACGACGAGACGTAAATGGTGAAGCAAATGTAGTGAGTTACTAACACAACGCTAACACCAACAACAAAACATCTCACCCTAGATGAGCAGGCACTTGCAGCATATGGTAATCCAGCGGAGGCCATCCACGTTTGTAATATATCAACATTACTTTAACTGTTTTTTTTTTTTTTTTTTTAGTTACCCTACTGGTCTGGAAATCCAGTAGTCCAGGGTTCGATTTTTGGAGATTAGACAGTGTTAGTGTCTAAGTGTGTTTAAGGTAACCCCGGCTCGTGGTGCTTCCTGTGCTCCTGCAGACAAATGTACACAAAAAAACTATCATCCTCCTGCCCTTTTATTCTCCTCCCTTCAACTCCCTTTCCCTTCTCCCTTTCTTTTTCACTCCATTTTTGCCTCTCCTCTTCCTTCCTCTTCGTCTCCCTGTATTACAAATTTACAGTGTGTGAGGGGTGCTGGGTAGTAATGGGGGCCACTGGGCCAAGTGTTATGACGCGTGTTGTTGCATATTTTGAATTAGGGTATGTACACAACATTCGTGATGTGTGGGGTCTGTAGGGCGGGGGAAGAAACCTGACCGAGAGGATTTCAGGACTCACACGGTGGGAACTACAGACGTCTGAAACACTCGTAGTTGTATCTAAGAACTGTGAATTGTTGTTTTACATTTTTTTTTAGATTTAATGTGTGTGAAGGTAAAGCCAACAACCTGGTTGATTAGGCCATCCAATGGTAGGCCTGGTTTGGGACCGCGACCCGGTGTGGTCATACGTGTGGTCATACGTGCGTTAGTGTACTTCATTCACGAGATTTTAATTTGCGAAGCTGTGGTCTTGCGTGCTGAATTATAGTGTGAGGGTATTTAGTGAACGTAGTCGAAAGTGTGGTCTTGTGTGTTGATTTAGTGAGGTATTAGTGAACGTATTGCCAGCTGTGGTCTGGCGAGTGTATAGTGTGAGGGGGTATTTAATGAGCATGTTCAAAGATGTTTTCTGGCGTGTTCAGTTAGTGTATGGTGTTCAGTGAACGTGTTTAAAGTCGTGTTTTTTTTTTTTACCGAGGTCAAATGCTATTTTTCTTCGAAGCAATTTTAAATTGTACACACACTATAGGTTGATGGAATTGCACCAGTTGCCCCCTCCCCATCCCACACACACTCACTCCAGTAATTCAACGGAGTACGCGAGAGTTGTAGTCACGGTCGTCTTGTACTAAAAAAGTTATCCTTCATAACTTTTCATCATACCTTAATCACAATAGTTACAGCTAATTTCCGTATTTTTTCCCTGGCGTGTCCTGTTGTTCAGGGTTGGGGTGAATGTGTTCCACCTTGATGCTAAACAACTTGTGGATGTCACACCAGGATGACTGCGTCTTTGATCAAGTTGTCGTCAGGTTGCCGTGTTCGTCCCACAGATGGATCTCTCTCTGAAAATGACGAATACTTGAACCGAATTTGATGGGCGAACTTTCCCGCTTATAGCTGCCTTTGTGAGCGCTGCAGTCACTCTGCCAAGCTGTAAAAGTTGTTGATTCATACTTTTAGAAAGATTCCGCTAGGAAATGCAGTTCATGACTCTGGCATTCAGTAACCTCAATTGTTTTGTCACATTTACACTGAGACCCGTGTATGACCTTGACTTTATTGCCAAGTGCGTAGACCTCACGCTGAAGTTTCTTCTTAGGTATCCCTCGTCTTGCCCTTTCTTTTTTCCCCCTTCCCTCGCTTCTCGCTCTACCTCCATCGTCCTTCCATTCCTCTCGTTCCTCTCCCCCAGCTTGGTAAGTATAGTTAGTAGTTTCCAATACTGTTCTTGAGGGCCGATCCTTGTTCTTGTCTCACAAGTTATATTTTACTGATGGTAGAGCTTGGCTGTTGTGGCGTGTGAGGGAGAGGATGGACGTAATATTCTAAGACTGGCTGAACGTGCGGGGGAAGGAGCAAGAGGGAATATTTTTTCTCCCCCAGTTGTTTTCGGAGATATGACCCCCACCTCCTAGACTACTTTGATTTCTGGCCTTTTGAACCTTATTTTGCTTATTTCTCTTGAAGCAATGTGTTGAGCTTGCTTGAGCTTCCTCATCCAACTTAATCCGCTTTCAACCAACTAGTGACTAAAGAAATGTCCTAAAAATCACCGTGATTGATCATCAGCCTTCTGTCATCCTCTTAAGTTAGTCTGTGCTCATCTGCCTCATCAATTCCTCTTAACATTTTGTACGTCGTAATATTTCTTCCTGAGTCCTCTCCATTAAGATCGTCAGGTTCAATTCTTTTAGTTTTTGAATGTTGTTCCAAGGTTTGCTAGTCTTGCATGTGCCGCTGAGTGTACGGTTAATACGCACCTCCGGCGATATATTTGGCGTAATAGATTCAGGTCCTTTTCTTGTTCTTGCAGATTTCTTCCTTTTCTCCACTCCACCTACCAAGGTTGTACACTATCTCAGCCGGGGGGTTCTAGTGGATCCAGACTTTATGAACGAAAAATACAGTCAGAAAAACAGGGAACTTGAGTTGAAATTTAAAGCGTCGTACAATACCCAGAAGAGGCAGCAAAAAAGCCATCAGCGAAATTGAAAGTAACCCAAAGTACTTTTTGCTCCTATGCAGAATCCAAGGTAGAAATTACGTCTATTATTGAGACCTTCCTTACTCGAGAGTAGAAAACTCAAATCATTGGATGGAGCTACGAAGGAATGTTAAGTGGCTAGGAGTAACCCTGTCTGAAGTTCTTACGTTCAGGAAGTATAAGTATACTATCAAAAGTAAAGAACGGGTAAGTAGACTACCAGAAAAATAATAGGATGGATAACAAGAAATTAAAAAAAAAAAACGTCCAAGCCAATGGTGGTACTCTTTAAGGCACTTGTACTCTGGACATGAGAAGTGTGGCCAGGAGCTGAGACTATCCCTTTAGCAACAACCAGATTGTGTACATGCACACTGAAGCAACCAGTACTTGCGATAACTGTAGCTGCCATGGAAATCATTAGAGAGTATCATCCTGAATAGGTGTGGCAGGTTATTAACCTGGACAGCATGTTGAACACTGCTGTGGGTGAGCGAGGGAGCGAGCAGACTTGTTTCTAAGCCACTTGACCATAACCGGCACGGCCTTGTAGCTATTGAATATCGGGTGGGAGACGGCGCTTGTCTGGCCACCCCTGAGACAGCTCATTACTATAAACATGTCAGCTGCTGAGGATGCTAATGTGAAAAATTGTCACTGTTCAGAATATCAAAATAAGACATATGCTAATCTAATAATTGTAAACAACGTCTGCTAAATATCAATCTAGTAAGTGTGAGTAATATCGATGTAAACTCGTTAAGGTCGAGAGAAGGGGCAGCCCTGCTGGTGCCTGTTAATTATTAATCTGCCCCAGTCAGTCAGTTTTCTGGACCTCGTGAGGTTCCGTCTGTAACTCATTGGTACTTCTATAATCTCTGTTGATAATCGGAAAACTGAAAAGAACTGTAATGTACTGGAAGGCAGTCGAACTGGAGACGAAAAATGTTCATGGTAAAAATCCGCAGGTTTTTCACAACCAACCCCTTGTTTGTTTTAACGGAGATTTGATTGTTGTAGTGTATATATTTAAAATGAGGATGACATTTTTTAGCAAGTGGTCTGGGGTATTTGACAGGTGGTTGTTGCTCTCTTGTTAGGTGACTATTAATAGTAACGATATCCTTAGCATTTCTCCACCAACCTTATGAAAGATAAATTTATAAAAAGTTATAAAGGTATGTTAAGATATACCAGTGACTCAGAGAGTTCTACTCAGGTTGTTGCGACCCTAAGCAGGTAGATGGGTGCAATAGGTAGGAGGATGTTTACTCGTAGTCAGGATGGAGGCAGCTAATCAAGGCTGGGTGTGATGAGCCGTCTCGGAATTTGGGTTGTTTGGGGTCCTCCCTGGGTTCGCCAGACCGGCTAATTGGACCATTAATTAACCTGTTGACGACCAGTTACAGGGATGCTGGGTGGGAGGAGAGGGGAACACATAAGAGACTTTTTTATTTAGCAAAACTGGATATATTCGCAGTGTGCTGTTACGCTATTTTATATGATGGCACCAGATGAGCCTGGCCCATGGCCGGGCTCCGGGAGTGGAGAGAATCGAAACTCATCAAAGGTGGGAGCAAAAGCGTAGATGAGGCGATGATAAAGGGGTACATGGAGAAGGGATGAGATGGGGAGGGGTAGAGGGAAAGGAACCTTGAAGGTCAACACTCACGTTACGTAGGAAGTGCCTCATATAAGCTGTGATTTTTGTCATTGTGGTTTTTACAGTAAGAATTTGTGTATGAAGTAATATTAGGGAAGATTGTGCCTGTGTTTGGGGAGAAAAGTTTAGAGAAGGGTGGAAGAGCATGGAGATATAGGGATGGGGGAATTGGGATGGTTGGGGAGTGGTGTTTGAGAGAGGCGAGAATGAGTACAGGAAGAGGAGGTAAGGGGATCAGCTACGGGTAAACTTCCTTAGCATTTCTCCACCAACCTTATGAAAGAAAAAAAAAAAAAAAAAAAAAAAAAAAAAAAAAAAAAAAAAAAAAAAAAAAAAAAAAAAAAAAAAAAAAAAAAAAAAAAAAAAAAAAAAAAAAAAAAAAAAAAAAAAAAAAAAAAAAAAAAAAAAAAAAAAAAAAAAAAAAAAAAAAAAAAAAAAAAAAAAAAAAAAAAAAAAAAAAAAAAAAAAAAAAAAAAAAAAAAAAAAAAAAAATTTTTTTTTTTTTTTTTTTTTTTTTTTTTTTTTTTTTTTTTTTTTTTTTTTTTTTTTTTTTTTTTTTTTTTTTTTTTTTTTTTTTTTTTTTTTTTTTTTTTTTTTTTTTTTTTTTTTTTTTTTTTTTTTTTTTTTTTTTTTTTTTTTTTTTTTTTTTTTTTTTTTTTTTTCGACGATTTCCTTGTCCTACAGACGTCTTCCCTCTCAGGCTGGCGGACTCATTACCTCGTATAGGAAGTCCATCCTGTGTGATGGAATATGAAAGGGAACACACAACATACCTTGTTCTCGCAATGTAACTGTCACAGAGACTGGGGTCTACCTGGAGGGTGTTCAGGGGGGTTAACGCTCCCGCGGCCAAGTCCTTGACCAGGCCTCCAGGTGGGTCAGGGCCTGATCAACCAGGTTGTTACTGCTGGCCGCAATTAGTCCAACATACGAACCGCAGCCCGGCTGATCAGGTACTGACTTCTGATGTATTCTGTGTTATAGTTATCTGTTGGGAACAAATACTAGCTATGCATGCTTTCCTGTCATGTTCCGTGACACACGATGGGCTTCATAAACGGGGTCGGAATCCGTCAGCCTGAGGTAGGAGACTTCAGTAAGGCAATGATGATATCGTCAAGGATTCCCTTTAAAGGTTCAGCTGCTACGGGGATTCACAAGGTTTGGTATTATAACCTCTCATTATGACCTATCCCATACACGGAACAAATGGAATTTATAAGACGATATTTCCATCATCACAGAGCAGGGTAAGAAAAATTATATATGGGGGGAAGATTTGAAATACATTTTATATTTAAGACTACTTACACGACGCAAATTCATTGTTGCAATAACCTCTAGACATTGAAAATGTTTTATATCCTTGATTACATACAATATAAATTAATTTTTGCACTATCCTCGCGACAACCAGACTGAACTTATTAAAACTACTACTGCTTCATTTGCACGAACTCCAGGCTGACCCAACCTACCTTGGGTCAGCCGGCTTCTAGGCTGAGAGACTAATTACCTCATCTTCTACTCTCGTCGAATATCATCTCTATATTGAACTGATAAAGCCGCTGATTGGCGTAACCTCTTCTAATGAAGGTAACTACATTTTGAACATGTAATTCTTCATGAAGAGAAGCTTTCGTTAACGAAAATACCACCACCATCTTCCTAGTTGAGGTAGAAAAAATATGGGACTGTAGTAGATGTCTTCCTGATGCTGCAACTGATTTGCAATAAAGGATGACGAGCATTACCTGGGGTTTATATGCATGTCTTAATGCTAATCTACCTCACCACTCTTCCTAGCCTGCAGACACGTGTCTCCTGCCACCACCTGGCTCTCGCACGCACGGGGGCCCCTTATAACCTGTGATAACACCATAACCACCATTCATAGTGCCTTAAGTCACCAGCAGCGTCGCAGCTGCCTCGTCTGCACTCGCCATCGCTGATGGATGTGTAGAGAGTCAGCTTGCACATGTCTCTTGTTCGTTTGTGTTGATGTGACGTTTTAGTGTGTGTTGCTGGTGTTAGGTTCCTGTGTGTGTGTTGTTGCTAGTGTTAGGTTCCTGTGTGTGTGTTGTTGCTAGTGTTAGGTTCCTGTGTGTGTGTTGTTGCTAGTGTTAGGTTCCTGTGTGTGTGTTGTTGCTAGTGTTAGGTTCCTGTGTGTGTGTTGTTGCTAGTGTTAGGTTCCTGTGTGTGTGTTGTTGCTAGTGTTAGGTTCCTGTGTGTGTGTTGTTGCTAGTGTTAGGTTCCTGTGTGTGTTGTTGCTAGTGTTAGGTTCCTGTGTGTGTGTTGTTGCTAGTGTTAGGTTCCTGTGTGTGTGTTGTTGCTAGTGTTAGGTTCCTGCGTGTGTTGTTGCTAGTGTTAGGTTCCTGTGTGTGTGTGTTGTTGCTAGTGTTAGGTTCCTGTGTGTGTTGTTGCTAGTGTTAGGTTCCTGTGTGTGTGTTGTTGCTAGTGTTAGGTTCCTGTGTGTGTGTTGTTGCTAGTGTTAGGTTCCTGTGTGTGTGTTGTTGCTAGTGTTAGGTTCCTGTGTGTGTGTTGTTGCTAGTGTTAGGTTCCGTGTGTGTGTTGTTGCTAGTGTTAGGTTCCGTGTGTGTGTTGTTGCTAGTGTTAGGTTCCTGTGTGTGTGTTGCTAGTGTTAGGTTCCTGTGTGTGTGTTGTTGCTAGTGTTAGGTTCCCGTGTGTGTGTTGTTGCTAGTGTTAGGTTCCCGTGTGTGTGTTGCTAGTGTTAGGTTCCCGTGTGTGGTGTTCCTGGTTTTACGCTCTTGAATGATGCTAGGTTATATATATAATGAAAAGATAAACTGGATAATGTTTGTCTGTTAGAAATTCTGAGAAGCTGAGGGAAGCCGCTCTTTCCTGGGGAGACACCAAGTGTTTCATTCATATCTAAGATGACCCGAATGTGTTAACTCCTGGTTGTTGGTGGTGTTGGATACCTGGCTGCTACATGATGACCTCTCCTTGGTCTGGTCTTTTCCTTTTCTTCTCTCTCTGCTTCTCTCTCTCTCTCTCCTCTCTCTCTCTCTAGCTTCTCTCTCTAGCTCTCTCTCTCTTAGCTCTCTCTCTCTAGCTCTCTCTGCTCTCTAGCTCTTCTCTTTCTCTTCTCTCTTCTCTACCTCTCTTCTACTCTCTCTCTCTCTCTCTTAGCTCTCTCTCTCTAGCTCTCTCTCTAGCTTCTCTAGCTCTCTTTCTCTTCTCTTCTCTCTTCTCTCTACTCTCTTCTCTACTCTCTTCTAGTTTCTCTATCTCTTTCTTCTACTTCTTTCTCTTCTCTTCTCTCTAGCTCTCTCTCTCTCTAGCTCTCTCTCTCTCTAGCTCTCTCTCTCTCTAGCTCTCTCTCTAGCTCTCTATCTCTCTCTAGCTCTAGCTCTCTCTTTCCACATCTTTTCTTAACAGCTTTAATCTGTGGGGTTTCTGGAGAATCACTTTATGCGGAAGCAAGAGAGGCTATCAGCCCCTCTTCCGGAAGGGTTGCGTCCCTAAAGTCCCGAAGGTGGCTGATATATACCCCCTTTCAGGAGAATTTTCTCCACAACCTCTTTTTTCACCCTACATCTTCTCCATCATTATATACCATTTGCTTCACTCTATACCCTCTCCATCACACTATACCTCCTCATCACTCTATACCCTCCTCATCACTCTATACCCTCCTCATCACTCTATACCCTCCTCATCACTCTATACCCTCCTCATCACTCTATACCCTCCTCATCACTCTATACCCTCCTCATCACTCTATACCCTCCCATCACTCTATACCCTCCTCATCACTCTATACCCTCCTCATCACTCTATACCCTCCCATCACTATACCCTCCTCATCACTCTATACCCTCCCATCACTATACCCTCCTCATCACTCTATACCCTCCCATCACTATACCCTTACCATCACTATACTCTCTGAATCACTCTATACCCTCTCCATGACACTATTCCCTCTCCATCACACTATACCCTCTCCATCACACTATACCCTCTCCATCACACTATACCCTCTCCATGACACTATACCCTCTCCATGACACTATACCCTCTCCATGACACTATACCCTCTCCATGACACTATACCCTCTCCATGACACTATACCCTCTCCATGACACTATACCCTCTCCATGACACTATACCCTCCATGACACTATACCCTCTCCATGACACTATACCCTCTCCATGACACTATACCCTCTCCATGACACTATACCCTCTCCATGACACTATTCCCTCCATGACACTATACCCTCTCCATGACACTATACCCTCTCCATCACACTATACCCTCTCCATCACACTATACCCTCTCCATCACACTATACCCTCTCCATCACACTATACCCTCTCCATCACACTATTCCCTCTCCATCTCCTTCACACCATTCTCTATGCTTCGTGTAAACTACCACTTCAGCAATTTTCTTCCTCTTTCATCATGTAATTTGTGTATTATATAATGACGCGTAATTACTGACCCACTTCTCTGAGCTGGATCATATGTCCCTTCTCCCTCCCCTTCCTTCCTTCCTTCCTTCCTTCCTTCCTTCCTTCCTTCCTTCCTTCCTTCCTTCCTTCCTTCCTTCCTTCTCTTCTCTTTTACCCTCCATCATATTTCTTTCTTTCCTATATTCTTTTCTCCCTCGTGTTTTCTTCCTATCTCCTTTGTTTAATTCGTTCCCTTCTTTTTAACCTCCGTAGCTCTTTTCTTTCCTTGTTCCCCCCTCTTTTTTCATTGTTCCCTCTTCTTGTTCCCCCTGTTCTTTCCTTGTTCTTGTTCGCTTTCTTTAATTTCTCCCCTCCCTTATTTTCCTTTCCTAAGTATCTTTTCTATTCTGCCCTCCTTTCCCCTCTTCTCTTTTACCCTCCATTCTTTATTTTCGCCTCTCCTTCGTTTTTCTTTCCTCCATTCCTTGTTCATATTTCTCCCGCTCGCATTCCTCTTTCTTCTTCTCTGTCTCTCCTGTTTCTTGGCCACCTCTCTTCCCGTCTTCTTAATTCATTTTATTTTTTCATAAGAACATAAGAAAGGAGGAACACTGCAGCAGGCCTGTTGGCCCATACTAGGCAGGTCCTTCACAATCCGTCCCACTAACTGACTAACATATTTCAGTAATAACCGTCATTGTTAATGTTCAGAACTGTATTGTTCACTGTAGAGATGTATTGTTCACTGTAGAGATGTATTGTTCACTGTAGAGATGTATTGTTCACTGTAGAGATGTATTGTTCACTGTAGAGATGTATTGTTCACTGTAGAGATGTATTGTTCACTGTAGAGATGTATTGTTCACTGTAGAGATGTATTGTTCACTGTAGAGATGTATTGTTCACTGTAGAGATGTATTGTTCACTGTAGAGATGTATTGTTCACTGTAGAGATGTATTGTTCACTGTAGAGATGTATTGTTCACTGTAGAGATGTATTGTTCACTGTAGAGATGTATTGTTCACTGTAGAGATGTATTGTTCACTGTAGAGATGTATTGTTCACTGTAGAGATGTATTGTTCACTGTAGAGATGTATTGTTCACTGTAGAGATGTATTGTTCACTGTAGAGATGTATTGTTCACTGTAGAGATGTATTGTTCACTGTAGAGATGTATTGTTCACTGTAGAGATGTATTGTTCACTGTAGAGATGTTTTTCACTGTAGAGATGTATTGCTCACTGTAGAGATGTATTGTCACTGTAGAGATGTATTGCTCACTGTAGAGATGTATTGCTCACTGTAGAGATGTATTGCTCACTGTAGAGATGTATTGCTCACTGTAGAGATGTATTGCTCACTGTAGAGATGTATTGCTCACTGTAGAGATGTATTGCTCACTGTAGAGATGTATTGTTCACTGTAGAGATGTATTGTTGTAGATATTTATTTATTGTTCATTGTAGAGATTTATTTATTGTTCATTGTAGAGATTTATTTATTGTCCATTGTAGAGATTTATTTATTCAGTGTAGATTTATTGTTCATTGTAGAGATTTATTGTCAGATAAAAGGACACAAGTGTCCAGTGTTTAATATATGTTCAGCGGTGTGAGCAGTGTACTGCTCACACTCACACGGGTACTTATATTCTTGTTCTTGCTTATACACACTGAATGTCCATATTAATGAATATATAGTTCATAGGTAGAAAAGATTTGCAAACTTCTTAGTACTTTTATTGAAGTGCAGTCAATGTTTCTGTGACAAATGTCCCGGGAAGACACCTCGATACATTGTTAGTGCCAGGTGGCCCAGTGGTTAGCGCACTGGCCAGTTTTAGTACTCAACCAGGCTGTGATGGATATGTGGGGCAGCTGGCCTCCAGCAGCAACAGCCTGGTTGACCAGGCAAGCACCGGACGAGCCTGGCCCATGGCCGGGCTCAAAGAGTACAGAAACACTCGAAGCTCTTCAAAGGTATATCAAAGGTGTGGGGTTCAAATCACACCCATTCCCTGATTTGTTCTAAGGCGGTTTGAAAGTCCCACCTTCTATGAATTATATTTCTTCAAAGTGAATCATCTTTTTTTTCTCTATTTCACGTTCAGTTTAGTGACGATATTCTTACGGCTTCCTGTGTTCAATTTTTTTATACTTCTTGTCTTTTCACCCTTTCCCTCTGTCCTTCATTCATTTAAGCTTTAATATGGATTAAAAAGTCGAGGTGTTGGTTAATGGTCCGTAGAAAAATTGTGGCTGAATTTATGCGAGGAGCTGGAGTAGGTTGTCCGGCGCCTTGTGCTAGTGTCGTCGTCTTGTGCTAGTGTTGTCGTCTCGTGCTAGTGTTGTCGTCTTGTGCAAGTGTTGTCGTCTTGTGCTAGTGTTGTCGTCTCGTGCTAGTGTTGTCTCGTGCTAGTGTTGTCGTCTTGTGCTAGTGTTGTCGTCTCGTGCTAGTGTTGTCGTCTCGTGCTAGTGTTGTCGTCTTGTGCAAGTGTTGTCGTCTTGTGCTAGTGTTGTCGTCTCGTGCTAGTGTTGTCTGTCTTGTGTCGTCTGTGCTAGTGTTGTCTCGTGCTAGTGTTGTCGTCTCGTGCTAGTGTTGTCGTCTCGTGCTAGTGTTGTCGTCTCGTGCTAGTGTTGTCGTCTCGTGCTAGTGTTGTCGTCTCGTGCTAGTGTTGTCGTCTCGTGCTAGTGTTGTCGTCTCGGGTCCTCGAAGCTCATCGTCAGCCACAACCTTTAGTTTACACCCACACGCTGGCTGACCGAGATCAGCCCTTGCTTGCTGACTGTTAGGTTTGCTGCTTTGCTTGCTTGCTGACTACCGGGTTTGCTTCTTTGACTGGCTGGCAGAGTGGCTGGATGGCTCTCTAGCTTGCTTGTTAGCTGGTTCAGTGTTGTTCTAGCTGGCTGATCGGCTGGCTGGCTTGTTTGCCAGATCGGTGGCCGGCTAGTTTGCTTGGTAGTTAGCTGCCTTATTGTCCTGCTGACTGGCTAGCTAGTTCTTTTGCTTCCTAGCTCTCGCACACCGCCCTTTTCCTCCAAGAAATGTGTAGAAGTTATAGAATAAGTCAGGAGTGGACGCCACAGGGTCGTGGAGACGCTGACCGCTCCACTTGCTACATCTCTATATCACTGCTAATGTGGCGACTCATGTAATGTGTAGGGGCAGGCTACATGGTTTAAAACATGATGTTATAGCATTAATATGATGTAGGGGCAGACTACTGGCTAAAATACATGTACAGCGCATGATAATTGTTATAACAATATGATAGTAATGATGATACATGAATATATAATAGCCTGGCTGCACAAGGAAGTGTTGGTTGGCTCGCGCAGTAATCTTTTTTTTTTTTTTTTTTTTTTTAAGTATTTTTTTCTGAGTGTGTGACCTGCTCAGCGGCTTGAGAGTTGTTTCCAGAGAGCCGCCGCCTCTGTGTGATTCACGCACATTATTTATCTATCGGTAATAAATTAGACACGTGTGCAACACTTGGGTAGATTTTTTGATGGATTAATTACATCGACTCCAGGCTGAGGGACTGATTACCTCAAACTCCTGATCTTCATAATTCTTCTTTGTATTGGACTGATGAAGCCTCTTGTGTGGCGAAACGTTTCCACAGTAAAGATACCCATGTGTGTCTAATTTATGAACTTGTCGGTTCTCTGAACCATTTATCAACACGTCTGTCACCAATTTTACCTCATAGTATTGCTTTGATACTTCATATTTACAGTAATTTTGTGGATAGATTTCTAGTGGCTCTAATTTTGAACAAATTCTCCCATTTTCATTTATGCAATCAACTGACCAAATGAAATCTTTGACTTCCAACTTGACCCTACACCCTGTGTGCCTGTTGAAAAATATTGAAGTATATAAATCTAAATAAACTAATAAAGAGGTGATGGTAGGTTCAAGCTTTGAAATGAGCCGAGATAGCCTAACAGCTCTTGGCCTGTAGAATACGTGTTGACAATAATAACCTAATCTCTGTAGAACCCTCAATTGTGTATAAGAGAGGGGAGGAAGAGGAGGCGGCGGCGGCCGTCATAAAGAGGGCGAAAGGACTCTTCTTTTATGATGCATTAATGTTTATTAGGTACACCGATAAACCGAACTCCTAGGTCAAATGGTTGAAATCTCACTGAGGTTGTATTTTATTTGAATAAATTAGCAAATTTCTCTTGACGCTGGTCTTAGTTATAACCTGTTACATGGAGCTTTGTTGTCATGTGACAGCCCTTCCATTGGTTACCTGTTCATCCTGAACATAAATAATCATAAGATGCGTGTTAGCTCCATTGAGCGGGTCATATTTAGGTGCTAGAGAAATTTTCTCTAGCACCTAAATATTACCCTTCGCCAGGTCTCGAGTGTTGAAGCGTGAATTGTGGCGTGCGTGTGCGTGGAGAGTATCGGCAGTGTTGTTGTTGTTCTTGATGTTCACTACCCAGCTTTATATACCACCACGACACCCACACCACCACCTGCTGCTGCTGCTGCTGCTGCTGCTGCTGACGGAGGCTTTGCAGTGGAGCTCAGCAGAATCATTACTGTCATCAGCAGTATCCACGCGTGTGCGAGACTGTTGCTGTGTGGTGTTTTAAGTTGGTATTGCACGCTAGTTCTTTTGTTTATAAGTGGGTGTTGCTCCTAACTTGTAAATGGGTTTTGTGCCTGGGTGGTTCGTGAGATTTGAGCAAAGGATGAGACTACTTGGTGGAAGGGGAGGGGAGATGTGGGGTGCTGTGGGGAAGGCTGGTTATATCTGTACTGGCCGATTCACGTTCGTGGGTGGGGGTCGAGTCCTGGCTCCTGGCAGATGGAAAAGTGTAGAGGAAGGTTTGTAGGGAGGCATGGAGCTGGTTACTATGGTAGGAGTGTGGGATGGTCTAGTAGCTGCTCTCCTCCCAGGCTTCCTTCCTTCCTCAGTCGGTGCCCTGAAGATAGTCCACTTCGTCCTTTCCCAGGATTTCTTCCCCAGTGGGTGTACAGAGGATGGTCAGTCTTCGGCCTTGCCCTTGCTCCTTCTACGTACCTCTGACTCTCCTCTTTCTCTACTCTCTCCCCTATCTACCTTTCTCACTCAGTTGAGTTATGACCAGAGCTTTGGTAAGATGAGGAAGGAAGAAGGATGGGTAAGGATGGAAATATGAAAAGAGGGTGGGTGGGCACCCTGAAAATGTCCTTTCCCTACCCCTAGTTCTTCCTTCTCGCCCCACCCTTCTTCACCCCTTTCTTTCCCTCTATCCTCTCCCCCCTTCCCTCTCGCTTTCCCCAATTCCTTCTCGCCCCCCCCTCCTTCCCTCTAGCTCTCCCCCCCTCGCCATGTTTCCTGTGTATCGTCTTCATTTTGTATATAGTCGAGAGGATTCTATCCCCTTATATATAAGCCTTCATCGACTGCTGTCTTACCCTCGAGTTACCTTTACCTTTGATATACCTTTGATGAGTACCGAGAGTTTTTCTACTCCTGGAGCTCGGCCATGTGCCAGGCTCGTCTGGTGTTTGTCTGGTCCACCAGGTTGTTGCTGCTGGTATCCCGCTGCTCCAAATATACATCACAGCCTAGTTGATCTGCCACCTGTTGCAAAATTTATTTTGTATTAATCGTTTTTTGTCTTCTCTGCAGAAAACACAGAACCCTGGAAGACAGTGTCCATTTCTCTCTTCGATCCCATCTCTTATGAAGTTTGCAATAATGTTTCTGCGTAATTTGCTTGATAGATGTTGTCCAAAGCAGAGCCTACCAGGGCTTATTTCTGGACTCTCAGGGCTACCTGGTGGTTGAATGTTTTGTTGGTTCTGTATGGCTTGGCAAGCTGAGTGACTTATCCTAGCTGGTTGAATGACTTTTGTTTGGCTGGTTCTGTCTGGTTGGATGGTACTGGCTGGCTGGTTCCGTATGGTTGAGTGGTACTGGCTGGTTGCGTTGTGCTGTCTGGTTGGGTGGTACTGGTTGGTTTAATAGCATTGTGGGTGAGGCTGTTTATTTGCATTTTATTTTTGTTGAGACCAGTGAGGGTGTGAGTGTGGGGAGGAGTGAGGATGAACGATGGAAGCTTACTCTCAGTCATCACTGCTTTCAAGATCCAGAGAGAGACAACCACTTTTGCATTTGCCGGGATGCGATTTCTCTCTCTGTCTCTCTCTCAGCATCTACATTGTATATTCTACGTCTCTCACCTTCCTGTTGACAAGGCTTGCTGGAAAAAGTGAACAGAAAAAATTAAATCTGTGTAAATTGTCGTGTATTTTGTCACGTGTTGGTGAGCGTTGTGCTGGAGGTGAACAATTTATCCGAGTGAGGAGGATGCTGCTGCTGGCTGTGACTCAGTGGAGTAAGAAGCTGCATGGGAAGTGGAGCTCTTAATGGTTCCTGGATCGTCGCCCCCGCTGCCTAGTCCCACACCAGGTCTCCTAATTCGGCGAGGAAACAACACCAGGAATGAGAATTGATTGATAAATGACACTTGTGCCATATTCTGAAAATATTTCGCCACGGAGGGGCTTCTCCAGTCCAATGCAGAGAAAGGTGGAAGATGAGAGGGAGTTGGAGGTAATCAGTCCCTGGACTGAATACATCGACTCCAAGCTGATGGACTGATTACCTCAAACTACTCTCCTTTCTCTGCATTGGACTGAAGAAGCCACCGCGTGGAGAAACGTTTCAAGAATAAAGATACCCAAATGTTGCACAAGTGTCATTTATCAACTTGTCGGTATTGTAAAACATTTATTCACAGGAATAAGAACTATTAAGAGACACCGAGGGGGGGGGGATAAAGCTGAGTGTGTGTGTTTGGAAAGTAAGAAGTTTATAAGGCTTACCTGTCGGCTTGCGTGTTCTCGAGGCAGAAAGTCAGAAATGCTGTCATTGTCTAGTGACTGGCATCCTAGTGTGTATGTGCTGTGTTAAAGTTGTTGCTCTGGTGGGTGTTATGTACAAATGACAGGGGTCTACCTACCTCGAGTCGACCTGTTGATGGAATCTGTCAGGTTCCATTTTGAAGACATTTGCGCGTTTGTTAAATTATTATATTTGATGGGATAGTGTTGAAAATGTTACATTTCACCTGAAACACTAAATCTGTGATGAGCCTCGTGATTGTATTAAGCACTTAGATATATATTTAATATAAAATTTAAAAAAAATAATATTTAAAATAAATTTTAAGGTAATTAACACTATTATTTCTAGTAATCCTTATCATTTCATTTTAGTATAGAGGAGGGCCAGTGGTATTAAGCAGTTCCTCCTATTTAAACGTAGCAGAGGGAGGATCGAGCCTCTACTCCTGGCGCTGGATTTAACAACAATTTAGCATAAGTAGGGGTTTGGGCTCCATCCTCAGTCCCAAGATAGTTAAAAAAGCCCTTGGACCCATTACACTCGAGAGTTATTTCTGTGTGTACTTTTTGGACCCCCTACTTTTCACTGAAGTTAGTTGTGTTGCGAAATCAGCCACGCCTCCTGCTAACGTAAGAGTATTTCAGTGCGCAGGTTTTTCTACAGTCCGTCCTCCAAGGCAGACCACTTTTATTTCTTTTTACTGCCACTCTAGACCGTCAGTAAAGTGACTGTGACACTGAACTGTGTTATGCTTCCTCAGTCTTCTCTCTGGTTACCAGTTACTCTTCCCGCATGAAGACACAATTTATGCCATATTTCATTAACTGGTGTTACTATGTTATAATAGGATAAATTTTGTTGATTACCATGCCAGCCTAGTGAAACTAGAAATTGGCTTAAATATGTAAATTGAAAAAAAAATCCTTAGAACAGAATGGCAGATTTTAAACCAGTCTTCCTGTGAAGTTCCCTGTATATTCGTCAGATCTGCAAGTTTTTAGTGGAGTAGAAAAACTCTCGGAACTTGTCAAAGGTATAAAGGGGCAAAAGTGTTCCAACTTGGAGAGTACAAATAACTTAAATTAAAGTATTTTTTCGGGCATATAAGGCGCAGTAGTGTCGGTTGCTTGCTGGCACTATATTTGGAAGCAGTTGTGATAGATGATAGTAGCAATATTGTTTTCTCAGCTTTTGGAAATAGATAAAAAGTCATTTTCATTATTTATAAAACAATGAAAATAAGGATGAGTCTTGTATGTATGGTCACTGTGACACTCCAGAGGAACAGAATACAGTGTGTGTGGAGCCCAGGTTTTATCCTGGTCACCTGTCTGGCGACCCAAGTTGTGCTTGTATGCAATCTTGACACTTTTTTTTTCGTTGTTGGATCCCTGTAATGGCAGTAACAACAGTTGTATTATTTCCGTCTTTTCTTGAATGTATGGCCTCAATGCGTGGTACATCTGTAACAATAGCAGAAACAACAGTTTTGTCTTTCATGGAGCCGTGTAACAATAAGAGTAACAAAAGTTGTCTCCGTATCTTCCTAGGACGAGATAAACGTACAAACGTTCTGAGGCGTCCCGTAGACACCAGTGTAATTTGAAGAAATTTGTAATCATAATAATGGGACGCGAGGGAGCATGTCTGTGTGTGAGTTGAGTGTGTGAGACACTAAACATGCCAGTGAGAGAGAAAGATAATGTGTAAAATAGCGTGAGCGATAATGTGTGTTTGAGTAAATAAGAGTAAACAAATGTGTAAATGATAGTGAGAGAGGTAAGGTGTGTCAGATTTTGAAGATGTCGGCAGAGTTTTGAATCATTTGAGTTGTCAGTCTTTAGCCTGATTGATGGCTCGCTGGACACAAGTCATAATGTGACTTCACTATCACTTGTCGTCAGTGTAAGTTCCGACTCCCTAAGCGAGGGTCCTATACCAGATTTTTTTTTTTCCCCTAAATTTTGCATGTGAGAAAAAAATACTTTGGGTTTCATTAATAGGGTTTTTCCTCCCCTTATTTCTCCAGGACTTTGTATGACTGACCATTTTGTATCAAGATTGAGGGACTGATAACAACAACTACAGTAACGACTACAACTACTGTCATTCGAAACGTTTCGTTATTAAGTGTTGCACACGTCTTACTCATCAGCTTATCGGTATTATACAACATTTTAATGTGTGTATAATGTATTCAGTTTAAGCTCGCTGGTTTCCATTTCTCTTACCAGAGGCACTGAGCTGTGAGCGCTCAGGAGGGAAGCTGCAGCAGACCTGCTTCAGTTGCTTTGCAAACGTACACACGGAGCCAGATGCGGGTCCCTGTGTGTGTGTGTGCGTGTGTGTGTGTGCGTGTGTGTGTGTGCGTGTGTGTGTGTGCGTGTGTGTGTGTGTGTGTGTGTGTGTGTGTGTGTGTGTGTGTGTGTGTGTGTGTGTGTGTGTGTGTGTGTGTGTGTGTACTCACCTAATTGTGGTTGCAGGGGTCGAGACTCAGCTCCTGTGTGTGTGTGTTTGTGTGTGTGTGTGCGCTCTCTGCTGGGGACTGCCATGCAATGTGGTGTCATGGTAGCGTGAGGGGTGACGAAGGGGAGCTTAGTGTTATGGTAGTGTAAGAGAGCTGGGAGATCATGGAGGGAGAGCTTGGTATCACTGTTAGTATGGGAGTGAGAGAGAGGTGATGGGTAAGAGTATCATGGTGGTATAAGTCGTGTTGAGGAGGAAGATGGTACTGGGTGTAAGCCAGTAAAGACGTAATTGTTAATGAGTAGAATAATATGAGGGTGAAATGGGCTTCTAAGATGGACGAAGATGCTGGGAGGGAAGAGGAGGACGATGATTAAGAGGATTATGATGATTTAGAGGAAGAACAAGAGGTAGAGGAAGATATGGCGCGGAGGAGAGGAAGACTAAAGCCAGCCAGCAAGCCACAATGGTATGGTAGTACATTAGGAGGCCCTGAGTTTGTACTCTCGTAGTTGCAACCGTCTTGTTTGTATATTGTCTGTAGTAAACGATAACTCTGGGCCTCCTACGAGTGAAACAACCTGTATATAGGCAGCAGATGATATGCACATAGAAGCCAGCTGTTGAGGACTAACCGTACCTACCTCTGTTTCACTCTAGAATTTATATAGTTAAGGCTACACACTGCCACCACGAGGTAAAATTGGTCAGTTAGCAAGAACTCATTTAAAATTAAGTCCTTTTTAAAAAAAATTCTCATACGTTTAAAGATACATGTATATTTATGTTAATGTAAAATTTTAAAAAAAATTGCCAAAAGAACCTTAGAAAACTTACCTAACCTTATTATAACAAGCCCAATTTAATTTAGCTTAATCCAGCTAAATATATTTTAGATAAGCTTACAATAATTTAATAATAAACAAACACAATTAAATATTTTTTTTTTTTCGTTAGGATCAGAATGATTTTTGCGAAATTATTGCATACACAAATTTTCGCTTGTCTTATTCGGCAAGAAGAGCGATGCTATTTAAGCCAACATCGCCAGTTTTACTTATTCTTGACGACATGTACAAGACACTATGCAGTTTAGGGCATCCATCGCCAAGACTTCGTCCACCAAGAAAAGTTCTCATTAAATGCTATAAACTGTACTTAGTAACATGCATATAAGGATAATTGTATATATATTTTTTAATTTTTCCTTGAGCATTTATATAACTTTATTTCATTCAATGGGACTAATCAAAACTCTGCAACATTCTTAAGTTTCAATTCGTGTGTGTACCTTAAGAGTATTAAATAACTATGAGCACCAGCAACCTCCTAACCACAACCACTATCCACCACACGGAGATAACAGCGTCACGACAACGTCTCTTATGAAAATACTGTCCCATTCCCTTTCTTGTGGTGTACAACAACAAAAAATATAAACTGGAGTGCCTCCATTAGTATAATATATTGTGTGTGGAGTGGGTAGCACGGAGCGGGTGTTTTGTGTGGGGTAAAGTGGCTGATGGATTTGTTTGTGTGGTTGTACTCTCCGACTTGTGCTTGCGGGGGTCAAGGCCCGGCTTCTGGCCCCGCCTTTAACCCTGCAGTCGGCAGTCATTACTGCTTACACCTAATATCGAAACTGTTTGGAATTTTTCCCCGTAGCCATCTCATTGTATTTTCCTACCACCGTTAGAGTGGAGAAAAAGATTTTAATATCCCTATGACTCGTCTGTATTTTTAACTTCTTTCTATCTCTCCCTCTTTTTTGTGCCTCTCATTTTAAAGTTGGCTTCATTACACATTATCGAATTCAGTTTGAATATAATGTTATCAAATCTTCCCAGCTCCTTTGTCTCCTCCAGGATTTTACATTCAGTTGTGTTTCTTGTAGTCGTTCAAACCCTACAGCCCCAGGACCACTCTTGTTTTGAACTTCTGGACACCCTGACGTTTCTGAATATGCTTTCACAGGTGTGTGGGGGTACCTGTTCGTGTTGCACGCTTTATAATATACCGTGTACATTGTCTTTAATGATTCTTTTTTTTTCTGAGGTCACTTAAGATTTGCTGGCTTTGGTGATAGGTTCAGTGTAATGTTCACTCTCAGATCCTTATAGCACGATTTTTAGTATTCTCTCAGATTTGAAAGGCCTTCCACTTGTTTGGGTTGAACATAACCCGAACCAGCATGGCTTTAGAGCGGGTCGATCATGCCTGTCACAGCTGCTGAACCATTATGACAGAATTACGGAGGCATTGGAGGACGACCAAAACGCAGATGTGATTTACACAGATTTTGCAAAGGCGTTTGACAAATGCGATCATGGAGTGATAGCGCACAAAATGAGGGCCATAGGCATTACGGGGAAGGTAGGCAGATGGATTTTTGAGTTCTAACACAAAGAACACAAAACGTAGTAGTGAACAGGGCAAGATCCAGCATCAGCGAGGTCAAAAGCTCAGTGCCCCAAGGCACTGTCCTGGCACCTCTGCTGTTTCTCATCCTCATATCAGACATAGATAAAAACACCCAGCACACTTTTGTATCATCATTTGCAGATGACACTAAAATAAGCATGAAAGTCACTACGGTAGAGGACACTGAAAAATTACAGGAGGACATAAGCAGGGTCTTCCAATGGGCAGTGGAGAACAACATGACGTTCAATGGTGATAAGTTTCAGCTGCTTAGGTAGGGAAAAAAATGAAGAACTCAAAAGGAACACTATATACAAAACGCAAGAGGGTCACCACATAGAACGAAAGGAACACGTAAAGGACTTGGGAATAATTATGTCTGCTGATCTGTCGTTTAAAGACCATAACAAGACAAAGATCACAACAGCCAGGAAGATGACGGGGTGGGTATTGAGAACTTTCAAAACTAGGAAATAATGCCGATGGTGACACTATTCAAATCGCTAGTGCTCCCTCACTTAGAATACTGCTCAGTGCTGACGGCCCCGTTCAGGGCAGGAGAAATAGCAGAGCTGGAACAAATCCAGAGATCGTTTACGGCTCACATTGAGCCATTGAAACATCTAAATTATTGGGAACGCCTTCAAGTCTTGAACATGTACTCATTGGAGCGGAGGAGAGAGAGATACATGATAATATATACATGGAAAGTACTTGAGGGCCTGGTCCCAAATCTGCACACTGCCATAACAACATACTGGAGTGAGAGATATGGGAGAAAGTGTAAAATAAACCCAGTGAGGAGCAGGGGTGCGGTGGGGACAATACGGGAGCACTGTATTAACATCCGGGGTCCCAGACTATTCAACATCTTACCAGAAGATATCCGAAACACGGCTGGAACCAGTGTAGAAGCCTTCAAGAGGAAACTGGACAAGTATCTTCACCAGGTGCCAGATCAACCAGGCTGTGATGGATATGTGGGGCAGCGGGCCTCCAGCAGCAACAGCCTGGTTGACCAGGCAAGCACCAGACGAGCCTGGCCCATGGCCGGGCTCAGAGAGTAGATACTCTCGAAACTCTTCAAAGGTATATCAAAGGTATATCACTTTGACAATTCTTGCAGCATGTTCTTGTTAGGTCATGGGATCTGAGCGCCTCTGGCGTAGTAACGATCATTGAAAAGCCTCACTTGCTGCTCTACTATCGGGATGCCTCGTGTATTCCTTTGGTGTTTCTTAGAAGCCTATGACGACGTTTCGGTCTGACTTGTACCATTTACAAGTCACTAATGTTACTTTTAAATGGTCCAGTGGGACCAAAACGTTGTCATTATTTTCTCTCTCCACTGTGATGGTAATTTGTGTATTATTTCAGCCACGGTATTGTGCCTTTTCGTTCTTTCTTGAAGGACAAGACGAGGCAGCCAAAACTTGCTTAGTTTTCTTGCTTGATCTCATTACTCTGCCATAGAATCCCTGCAGGTTCATGAGGCACGAAATTCCATCCATAAGTCTGCTGATTTTATTTAACGAGGTTCCTCCCACTCTTCCACCTGCCCCTTTCACTCTTCCACCTGCCCCTTTCACTCTTCCACCTGCCCCTTTCACTCTTCCACCTGCCCCTTTCACTCTCCCGCCTACCCCTCTCATTCCTGTTCTATAATGAAACTCTCATAAATTCCAGTTCTCCTGGGTGGAATAGGCTTGTGACCTGGTACTGTGACCAGGAGGCCTGGTCACAGACCGGGCTGCGGAGGCGTTCATCCCCGAAACCCTCTCCAAGTATACTCCAGGTAACTCTGACAGTTTTAAATGGGTTTTCACCCTCGCAGCCCGGTCTTTGGCCAGCCTGCCTTGTTGACTGTTCAGTCAAGGTGTTGCTCTTAGCGGCCATCCCGAGCGATTGTAATTCTCAAGTAAAAGAAACTCGAACTCTGGAACCAAACCTTTAGGAGCTATCGCAGCTACCCCGACCCCTTAGTAGAATCTTTGACGATATCCTCAGTGTTGTGCTGAAGTCTCCCACCTCAGGCTGACAGACTTCATCACTTTATGTATGAAAATCAAGTGTGACGGAATATAACAGGGAAGTACAACTAGCCTTTGTTTCGCTATGTAATTATCGTATAGAATAGGATAGTAGCATACTGGTGATGCATTCTATCTTGATCTGTTAAAACTCTCCCGTCTGCTCCTCTCATTTCTTTTGTCTCCCTCTTCCATACTTCTCTCTCTCCTCCCATTCTTCTCTCTCCTCCCATACTTCTCTCTCTCCTCCCATACTTCTCTCTCTCCTTCTTGCCTGCAACAATATTAACAGCAATATTTGCACTGTTTGCACTTGTGGTTCGTTATATATCATGGCGGATTGCACGCTCCGACGTTTTATATCTTGTAACCCCCGAAATGCTAGAGGAGGAGAGGGAGGGTGGAAGGGGGAGGGGAGGGGGTCTGGAGATGTTTTATAGATTCCTAGTTCATTCAAAAATTGTTGTATCCTCAGTGGATGTCACTTTCGTACAGATTCTAGTATCGCGTGGAAAGAATGATAGTACTATAATTTATGTCTCTTGGTAAGTACTGTCCCTGGAGGAACAAACCTTTTCGCTTTGTTCACTATTATACTTTGGTTTCTATTCGCTAGAAAATTAAATACCCATCTGCCCACTTTTCCAGTTATTCCTTTTGCACGCATTGTGTACGCAATTGTACCATGATCGCACTTATCAAAAGCTTTGCCAAAGTCTGTATATACTGCATCTCCATTTTATGTGCCTTCCAGTGCATCCAAGACTTGTCATAATGGTCCAGTAGTTGCGAGAATCAGGAGCAACCTGCTCTAAACCCACTCTGCCTTGGGTTGTGCAAATTTTACGAATCCCGTCGTTTATGATCTTGCTTCTTAAAAATCTTTCAGATATTTTTATAATGTGAGACGTCAGTACTCTCGGTCTACAGCGTCATCATTCTACTCTGAATGTTCTCTAAAGCTACTCAAGAATTTGTTTCAATCATTATTGCTGCCACCTTGTGGAGTGGGGCTATACGAGTCGTTTTTATAGGCAGTGTGATAACCCTTCCCCTTCATGTTCAGTTTCCCTCTCCATAGAATAAGGCACGTGATACGGGCTTCTTGCAGTTCTTGCTCATCATGGAGTTGCACGAGTCTGGGCTTGGGGTACAGATCACGTGCATGCTGTCAGTGGGGTTTTTTTCTTTTTTCAAAGTCAAGTGGGGTTGTCTGAAATTTTGGATATGTTGATGAAGTTTGGAGTCTCATTCATGAAGAATTTATTCAGATTATGAACCTTTAGTCTGAGTTACGGCTCACTGAATGAAAGATGTGGTTGCAGGGGGTATGAAAGTTGAATTATATTATATATATCTAGCTCCTCTATTCTGGTGGATAGAGGCCTGATCAATCAGGCTGCTACTGCTGGGTGCACGCAGCCCAACGTACGAACCACAGTATACATGATACAACTTATACAGACCTAGTTGACATCAGTGACATACTGTATAGAAAGCCCCTTGTTATGCAGAACATTTCTGACAACTTGGGTTAATTTTGTTCCCATTATGCGACCCACACCAGTCTGCTAACACCCAGGTGTACCGACTTATTGCTAGGTGAACAGGGAGATCAGGTGTCTTAAGGAAACACCCGGTGTTTTCACCCGAATCGGGGATCGAACCACGAACACTCAATGTATGAGGTGGGTGCGCTGCTAACCCAGCTACTGGATATTTCGCACCGTCTAACGAACCTCTTGCTTTCGTAGGGAGTGATATATGTGTGCAGATTTGGGACCAATCCTACTAGGATTTTGCAGGTAATAATTGATTTATCTTTCTCGCCAATGTTCAAGGAAGTACATGTCGAGGGACTTTCAATGTGTCCAGTAATTTAGGTGCTTGACTGAATTTATACGAAGTAAAAGTCCTCTGTACATTCTTTAGGTCTGCAATTTCGCCCACCTTAAAGAAGGGTTATTGAAGCACAGCAGGATTCCAACCCTAGAAAGAACAAGTGACCTAACTATTAGCTCGGCATTTCTTGTTTTGAAGGTTCTTGTTATCCTTCATATCACTTTCCTCGCGACTGTGATAACACTGTTGGGATCTTAGAACGTGAGAGCCTCCGATAATGGATTTTACACACACACACACACACACACACACACACACACACACACACACACACACACACACACACACACACACACACACAGGAGAGATAGGGGGGACATGATAACGGCATATAAAATACTGAGAGGAATTGACAAGGTGGACAGAGACAGAATGTTTCAGAGATGGGACACAGCAACAAGGAGACAATTGGAAGTTGAAGACTCAGATGAATCACAGGGATGTTAGGAAGTATTTCTTCAGTCACAGAGTGGTCGGGAAGTGGAATAGTTTGGGAAGTGATGTAGTGGAGGCAGGTTCCATTCATAGCTTTAAGAGAGGTATGATAAAGCTCATGGCGCAGGGAGAGTGACCCAGTAGCGGTCAGTGAAGAGGCTGGGCCAGGAGCTATGACTCGACCCCTGCAACCACAACTAGGTGAGTACACTCACACTTACACTCATTTTCTCTCTCTCTCTCTTTTTTCTCTTTCTCTCTCTTTTTCTTTTTTCTCTCTTTCTCTTTCTTTTTTTCTCTCTTTCTCTTTCTCTTCTCTCTTCTCTTTATCTTTCTCTCTTTCTCTTTCTCTCTTTCTCTTTCTTTCTCTCTCTTTCTCTCTTTCTCTTTCTCTTTCTCTTTCTCTCTTTCTCTCTCTCTCTTTCTCTTTCTCTCTTTCTTTCTCTTTCTCTCTTTCTCTCTCTCTCTCTCTCTCTCTCTCTCTCTCTCTCTCTCTCTCTCTCTCCACTGTCTTCCCCCACTCTCTCCCCTCCGCGTTTATACCCCTGCAGGGGTCACCATTCCCAGCAACAGGTGGCAAGTGGGTGGGTAGGTGAAGCAGGTGAGATCAGACTCACCACAACTGTAGGAGAAGAGCTTACTTGTGTCGAGGTGCGCCCACCTTGGCAACTCTTCAAAAAAATTTTTACTCCCTGTTTTTTCCTCTTTATACTATGCTTAATTATATTTCTTGGTGTGTGTGTGTACTTCATGCACGAGTGTTCTTCATAGTGTAATATTCGTATGTTCCTCCTCCCTATGCAGCCGCTAGAGAGGTGCTAGATTTTTTTTTGGTGGTTATATTTTTTAGTGTATGTTGTATACGTCTTGACGGCCGCTACCAACGAGAATGTCCGTAACATATTACTGGAATGATTATTGTAGCTGATTGTTTATGGTAAGAATGAAAACTTCAAAACGAGCACAATATACAGAACGCCGGAACATCATAGTATAGAGTATAACGAATGGGTAAAAGACTTGGGTTTGTTTTCAGAGGATCCGGGATTTCGAAAACGAGTAAATGCAGCAGAAGCCATGAAAATGACGGAATGAATTATGAGAATATTAGAAAGTAAGAGGAGCTACGCCAGTGATTGGTACTATTCAGATCATTGTGTTCCATGCATAAGGGCAATTAACAAACCTCTGGCTGTCTAGACTTCACCTTACGAAACAGACAAAGCAAATGCGATAATTATGAACGAGGTAGATTATAGTGGAAAAATAAACATGTTATTAGAAGACTGGGGAACGTATGTGCCCCTTAAACTTTATTGAAGAGTAGACTGTGTCATCATCCGGGGCCCAAGACTTCAACACATTACTAGCGATAGTGCCATAACGAAGATCGAAGTTTTGAAGAAGCCGGATCAGCTGGGTTTGATGGCTATGTGGGCCTCCAGGCCAATAGCACAAACAGCCTGGATGACTAGGTAGTCAGCAGGGAAGCCTGAGGCTGCGGGGTTAGAAGAATCCTCGAAACCTGTTAGTTAAATAGTGGGTAAATCACAGGAGGCTTTCAAGAGGAAAGGAGACATCTTAATCTTAACTATTGGTAACTCAACACAGGCTGAATCTGTTCTCTAGAACGGAGAAGAGACAATCTTGATATATTAAAGCTAGTTGTGAGTCAGATCCCGAATGTGTGCGCTTCCATAACAACTAAGAAGCGTCGTGATGAACATATTACCAACATGGTTGACCGTGGTGATGGAAACACTTAGTCACTTGATGTGATTGCTTATAATAGTCGTAATGTAGGCAGCTTAGGAGCACAGCCTTCCATTATACTGCCATTGGTAAGTCTGGTATTTTAAGAGCCCGTCTCCACCCAGGATAAAGCAAGTTACTGAAGCAAGTCAGCTGACTACTAAGCTCTCCCGTCACATACAAAAGGTGTTGAGTGGGATCAGATGAGGTTTGAGAAGAGAGACTCCACTAGAGGTACTACAGGAGCCCCAACACCTCCAAAGAGAAGTCAGTTTTTTTTTTTTTCAGAATTGGTTACCTCTCATCGTGGCAATTCCGTGATCTATATGTAACATATACGAAGTTGGAGCAAGAACTGAATTTACCTAACATGACTCACGAAATCGTAATGACATTATTGCAAACAAACCATACCACTGGCCCATTGGCTTATGCAACGGTCTGGAGTTCTGAGACTCTGACTGCGGGTTCGAACCCCTCCCGTGGTATAGTTTGAATTCACCTAACTCGCGCAGAGTTGTTTTCAGGTCTTTATCACCTATGATGGGTTTTCAAAAACGTAAACGTAATAAAACCTGTCAGCCTAAGCTAGAAGACTTGAATAAGCAATATGGTAAAGTGTGGTGGTAGCGCGCCCGCGCACGTGTATGTACACGAGGGTCAGCTTTGAATAGGAGGAAGAAACACCGTATTGTGTAGTACTCAAATATGTGACCAGTCTAGAGATTATTCCATCTACGGTCGAAGCCCGGCCTAAGATCGGACTTCCTTGTGGACTGCTTGATCTGATCAACCAATCTGTTGCTGATGATGAGCAGAACTATAAGGGCAAAAAAAAAAATAACCTTGAGAGATTACTGCTAATAATGATTATTATTATATTTTTAAAAAGGTGCTGGAGCGGTAAGCCAGCGTAAGGCTCCGGTCAGATGACCAAAAGCTCCAGTGGCGTCAGAAAACATTTGTCCTGTTTCCTGACGAATCTAATCTGCTACTACTATTACTACTACTACTGGTGCTACTATTACTACTACTAATAATAAAAACAAAGCGCATCTGCTGCAGGAACTGATACAAGGTATAGTAGCACAAGACATCTGCAGCAGTTGTACCCTGGGAAGCATTAAACTTCCCATTTCAATTCCCTTGTATCGGATAGCAAGGATAAAGGAAACCGCAGCTTCATATTACCACTTTCAAACGAACGCAGAATTGGCAATGACAGGATGGTGGGCACAAGATACCGCTTCACGACGGGCCTGGCAGTCATCATGTATTAGCAGGAGCCCCGGGGACACTTGTCAAAGGCAAGAGGCCAACCCTAAGAGGGTTGCATGAATATATTACGTGCGCGCGCTCACCTAGATGTGTTTACAGGGGAAGGTGGGGTGTTTACTCCCCTTTTACATGCCGAATTGTGTTTTTTGGGGTCGAAAGACTGCTTCTGGTTCCGTCTCCTGGACTTGTCAGCCTCACCGCTTTCTGGCCTCTTATGTATCCTTGAAGCTGTTTCTTCACCACTGTCTAATCCAAGTCATTCCACTTTTTAACCAGCCATCCATGTCTCTTGTTTTATTTCTCTAAATGTTGTAGAGCTCCAGGAAATTCTTGAGACAGGATTTTCCATTTCTAAATCCGTGTTGTTATTCTGTAAATAATCTTCTCTTAAACTGCTCTAATATCATTTTCCTTAAAATTTTCACCATAACTTTTGATAGTATGCATGTTAGAGATACTGGTTTGTAATTCAGTGCTTCTTGTTTCGCCTCTTTTTATACATGGGCGTCCATATAACTATATCCAAGTTTCTGGTAGTTGCTGTGATTGGAGACATTGGTTGAAGACCTTTGCTATTGGGTCACACACTGGTGTTGATGCTTCTCTGAATCCATGAAGATAATGTTGTCTGGTCTTGTTGTATCAAGTTCCTCTAGTGTGTGTATACACTAACGGTGCTGTGCTACGAACAAACGTTCCATATGTTTTGCTTTTTTTCGAGTCTGCGTTTTCACACTCCTGCAATTGTTTATGAACCTTCCCACTACTTCCACGTGTAATATATTTTATACTATCTTGAGACAAAAGAAGAACTTCCTAACATTCCTATGGCCTGTGTTCATGAATGTGCCTCGCGCGTTTCCACCAGGCCATCCCTGTTTCATTAGCAATTCCTCTTAAGATTTTGTATGTTGTATATCTTCAAGGTTAAGTTGTTTCTTCATCGTCTTCCCAGAGTCTGCATTCCTTTTATCTATGGCACAAACAATGCCCTACCAAGGAAAGAAGAGGCGATTGTCTGATCACCCCTCCCTCCACCACCACGAATTTTTTGGCATCCCCCTTCTCTCTCTCCCTACTGATTCACACACCTCATTTCGTTTGGCCGTGTCCCCCCCACCTCGTCTTCGCACCTCCCCACCTCGCAATACCCCAGCAGAGAGAGGGGCCAGCAGTATCCACTCTCCGTGCAGAGTTGTTTTGCACTACAAGCACGTAACACAAGGTGCATCATCCCCGGAATACTCCACAATGCTTACTAGTGCTGCTGTGGTTGTTGCACCGCTCGCTCCTGTACGGTGTCTCACTACTGCTGCTCTATACTATCTTAATAACACTTGCATATTAGTGTACCTTTGTTGCACATGCATAGGACTTGCATACACATGATAGTCATGTATACACAGGTGGGCCACATTTTGTTAAAATAATACTAGATACTACACACAGAAGTAGTCACATATATGGCTTGCAGTACTACTGACTTAATAAAAGAACATAAGTAGATTATTCTGTAATAACTTTTATATGGAGGAGATGCATAGTAGTTTAGAAAGACACGAGCAAACCCTAGGACATATTAGAAAAAGTTTCGGTCCTGGGACCTGAAACTGACCTCACAACGTGTCTTCCTAAACCAGTTTGTCCAAGGTTTATAAGAGCAAAGGGGGAGCACGGCAGCAGGCCTACTGGTCCAAGCTAGTCAGGTTCAGATCACACCCATCGTCTCCCGAGATGCATGGTACCTGGGCACTGCTGCAGACCGCTAATTTCTACGTTTAGCTGAATGCCAACTTATCAGATCGAAGAATTCAACGCTACTGATCTTGAAATTATCTCTGGTTTGCCTTAAAAATACAACAGTTTGCTTTCGTGGGTATTTTAGTTGATGCCGTTACGTGGGCTAGCGGACCAGCAGCAACAGCCTGGTTGACCAGGGAAGCACTAGACAAGCCTGGCCCAAGACCGTGCTCTAGAAGTAGAAAAATTCAAGGAACTCGTCAAAGGAGCCCCATTGTTCCCTGTTCTGTCCCTTACATATCCCTATTATGTTCCTTTTGTCACCCACAGTATGTCCCTTTGTAGTTCCACACTGTCCCTTTTGTAGCCCCATAGTGTTTTTTTGTAGCCCATAGTGTCCCTTTTGTAGCCCCATAGTGTCCCTTTTGTAGCCCCATAGTGTCCCTTTTGTAGCCCCATAGTGTCCCTTTTGTAGCCCCATAGTGTCCCTTTTGTAGCCCCATAGTGTCCCTTTTGTAGCCCCATAGTGTCCCTTTTGTAGCCCCATAGTGTCCCTTTTGTAGCCCCATAGTGTCCCTTTGTGCCCATAGTGTCCTTTGTGCCCCATAGTGTCCCTTTTGTAGCCCATAGTGTCCCTTTGTAGCCCCATAGTGTCCCTTTTGTAGCCCCATAGTGTCCCTTTTGTAGCCCCATAGTGTCCCTTTGTAGCCCCATAGTGTCCCTTTTGTAGCCCCATAGTGTCCTTTGTGCCCCTAGCCCTTTTGTCTTAGCCCCATAGTGTCCCTTTTGTAGCCCCATAGTGTCCCTTTTGTAGCCCCATAGTGTCCCTTTTGTAGCCCCATAGTGTCCCTTTTGTAGCCCCATAGTGTCCCTTTTGTAGCCCCATAGTGTCCCTTTAGCCCCATAGTGTCCCTTTGTAGCCCCATAGTGTCCCTTTGTCCCATAGTGTCCTTTGTAGCCCCATAGTGTCCTTTGTAGCCCCATAGTGTCCTTTGTAGCCCCATAGTGTCCTTTGTAGCCCCATAGTGTCCCTTTTGTAGCCCCATAGTGTCCTTTGTAGTGCGCCCCATAGTGTCCCTTTTGTAGCCCCATAGTGTCCCTTTTGTAGCCCCATAGTGTCCCTTTTGTAGCCCCATAGTGTCCTTTTGTAGCCCCATAGTGTCCCTTTTGTAGCCCCATGTGTCCTTTGTAGCCCCATAGTGTCCCTTTTGTAGCCCCATAGTGTCCCTTTGTAGCCCCATAGTGTCCTTTGTAGCCCCATAGTGTCCTTTGTAGCCCCATAGTGTCCCTTTTGTAGCCCCATAGTGTCCCTTTTGTAGCCCCATAGTGTCCCTTTTGTAGCCCCATAGTGTCCCTTTTGTAGCCCCATAGTGTCCTTTGTAGCCCATAGTGTCCCTTTTAGCCCCATAGTGTCCCTTTGTAGCCCATAGTGTCCTTTGTGCCCATAGTGTCCCTTTTGTAGCCCCATAGTGTCCCTTTTGTAGCCCCATAGTGTCCCTTTGTAGCCCATAGTGTCCTTTTAGCTGCCCATAGTGTCCCTTTTGTAGCCCCATAGGTCTTGTAGCCCCATAGGTCCTTTTGTAGCCCCATAGTGTCCCTTTTGTAGCCCCATAGTGTCCCTTTTGTAGCCCCATAGTGTCCCTTTTGTAGCCCCATAGTGTCCCTTTTGTAGCCCCATAGTGTCCCTTTTGTAGCCCCATAGTGTCCCTTTTGTAGCCCCATAGTGTCCCTTTTGTAGCCCCATAGTGTCCCTTTTGTAGCCCCATAGTGTCCTTTGTAGCCCCATATGTCCTTTGTAGCCCCATAGTGTCCTTTTGAGCCCCATAGTGTCCTTTTGTAGCCCCATAGTGTCCCTTTGTCGCCTTACATATGCCTTTGTCATATGTCCTGTACCCATATCTGTAGCCCATTTTGTAGCCTGGTCTGTACCATTTGCGCCTTAGCCATAGTCCTTTGTCGCCCCTTCTGTACCCTAGTGTCGCCGCCTTCTGTACCTTTGTCGCCGCCTTCTGTACCTTTGTCGCCGCCTTCTGTACCTTTGTCGCCGCCTTCTGTACCTTTGTCGCCGCCTTCTGTACCTTTGTCGCCGCCTTCTGTACCTTTGTCGCCGCCTTCTGTACCTTTACGACATCACTTCAACCTTTGTTGCACTCTTCTATTTATTTGCGACACTATTCCGCTCCTTCAGTGTGCTGTGGCATCCTCTCCTGGTGCTCCTCTCGTGTGTTGCTCGGTCAGGTTTGTCAGGAAACAGGACAAGCGTTTCTTGACGCGGGTCTTAGTGTGATGATGACCCGCTGTTGATCATCTGATGAAGGCCTTCCGCTGGCTTACCGGTCCGCCCCTTTAAAAATTAATGGTCATAATTATAACCCATTTTGTTTGTAAGGGTGAGTTATCAGCCATTTAATGGAAGAGTTGTCTCTTTGCAGGCAGTGTTTCTTGTGGGTCGAAAATGGTATAAAATACTGACAATTTGATGATTAAGACACGTATGCAACAGTCGGGTATCTTTATTCTCGAAACGTTTCGCGTACACAGTAGGCTTCTTCAGTCACATACAGAGGCAGTAGGTGCAGTAGTGAAATGAAGATGATGTAATTAGTCTATCAACCTTGGAGAAATAGTATTCGAGGTGGTCAGTCCCTTCAGCACCATGGAGCTCAACTCTTCTCCAGGCTGAGGGACTGACCACCTCACATACTACTAATAATACTGGGTTGGACTGATTATATCATCTTCACTTCACTACTACACCTGTTGCCTCTGTATTTGACTGAAGAAGCCTACTGTGTAGGAGAAACGTTTCGACAATAAAGCTACCCAGTTGTTGAACATGAGGTATTAATCATCAATGTTTCTGGTGTCTACTGTCCCATCACCATTTGTTCCATCCCACGACCAGCCCTCAGTCCCACCGTCACCGTCACTCCCCATCCCATAAATGGTGTATCTTCTCCCATTTCCCACTACATACGTGTACATTATGGGTGCGTAGACATGTATGTGTGTGTAATTATGTAATTAAATGTACTCAGATAGTGGTTTATGTACGTAACTGTGATAGAGTAGCAACCCACTGCTGTTGTGATGATTTTATAATAACAATTATTACGATACTTACACATATAAGGACTCTGCATTATTATCCACTAATGTCTAGTTAAATATATTATGTGATCCAAATTTATTTTTCATTTCTCTCTCTCTCTCTCTCTCTCTCTCTTCTCTTCTCTCTCTTCTCTCTTTCTCTCTCTTCTTCTTTTCTCTTTCTCTTCTCTCTTTCTTCTTTCTATCTTCTCTTCTTCTTCTCTTTCTCTCTCTCTCTCTCTCTCTCTCTCTCTCTCTCTCTCTCTCTCTCTCTCTCTCTCTCTTCTCTTTCTCTCTCTTTCTCTCTTTCTCTCTCTCTCCAGTTATATTATGACATGAAAGTCCAAGTCATAGAACGGGTGGTGCTCAAACTGTTGACAAGCTAGTCTTGAAACTAGCAGGCCAGTGCGCTGTCCACTGAATCATTTGTGATTCCAGTGGGGCTAGTGTTAACCTTCCTGTGGTGTATACAATTATACCTGGTTGGATGAATCATCTTTGGCCAGCATTGTGCAGTGGACAATGCACTGGCCTGGTAGTTTTAAGACTAACCTGCCATGGGTTCGATCCCCATCCGTTCTTTGACTTTGTTTGCAGTAGTGTGCTTACGATTTCGTTAATCCAAATTCTACTTCTGGCATCATCTCCTTCCTTCTCTTTCCTCAGTATAATTTATCTTGCCCTCTCTTCGGCACGCTGGAGATATCTTCATAAAAATTCAATTTCTCTCGCGCTTGAAATAGGTCATCCCGAGAGATGGCAATTCCCGGATGATAGCAAGTTAATCCAACTATGTTGGGACGAAACCTTTGAAGCTGCCGTTCCTAATGAACTTTTACCGGAACATTTGACGATATCTTTATTGCTCTACTGAAGTCTCCCAGCTCAGCTGACGGATTTCAACACGTTGTATGAGTCTCATCCTGCGTGATGGAATGCGACAGGGAAAACAAAGATAGCTTTTGTTCCCATTGTGTAACTATCATCTGGAATATGGTAGCAGCACACTGCAGACGTATCTAATTTTGCTGTATAAAAAAAAATACTGCCGCCTCTTTTTTCCCTCCCCTAATACAAGCTGTTGCAGAGGAAGGTGCAGTTCATTGTATCTCTCCCTTATTTTTTCTCCCGTGACTTTACGTCAGTGTAATGTGTTAGCTGCTGCACCAGCACCATTTTCCTCTGCACTTGTTCTGGGGAGAAGAAAAGAGAGAGTGGAGGGAGGGAGTGTTTAGGAGGGGAGGGGAGACTGGGTGTAATGTTTATGGTACTGAGCCAGCCTGCTGGTAATGGGTCATGTTGGAGTTAATGCTTATTGCTGACGTATTGACGAGTTAACGCTTATTGCTGATGTATTATGTTCGAGATAATGTCTGCTTTAGTCTTTATGTTGATGAGACTGTTAGCTGCTGGTGTTCTGATTGTCAATTTTAATGTTTTTTTTTCTGTTTTCTAGGTGAGTGTGTGATGGACTTGAACGATATATTAGAAGGTTAATATCTGCATTAGCATGTCCTCGTGGCTTCTAGACGGTGACAGTCTACAGGTGAGTGTCTTCATGGCTTCTAGACGGTGACAGTCTACAGGTGAGTGTCCTCATGGCTTCGAGACGGTGACAGTCTACAGGTGTGTGCTCAGGGCGTCTAGACAGTGACTACCTATAGTTAAGATCCCTTAGGACGTCTAATCCTGAAGAACTTGAGGCCATCAGGTTCTGTCCATGGGGAGGGTTACACCAGTTCCTTGGATCTGGGTGTAATAATGTCAGCTGGCCTATCTTTTCAAGAAGACAATAAGGCAAGTGCCACGATAGCCAGGAAAATGACGTGGTGGATAATGAGAACCTTAAAAGAAGTGAAATAATGCTAATGATGACACTGTTCACTTGTGCTTTCTCGCTTAGAGTATTGTTCATTGTTGACTGCTTCGTTCAGGACACGAGACGTATCAGGGCTGCAACAGATAGAGATAGAGCCAATTAAGTATTTAAATTATTGGGAACGCCTCAGTCATAAATATTTACTCGCTGGAGCGGAGGAGAGATATACATGATGATAGGTACGTGGAAAGTGCTTGAGGATCTTGTTCCGAATCTACACACTGCCATAACATCATACTAGGGTGAAACATATGGAAGAAAATATAATATAAATCTCGTGAAAAGCAGGGTCACCATGGTAACGAGAGAACATTGTGTCTGTGGGCCCCAGACTTTTGAACACTCCGCCAGAGGATATCAGAAACACTGCTGGAACACATGTACGCTGTACAGGTGTACCTTCCCGAGTGTCGGATCAACCAGCATGTGATGGATATGTGGGCCAGCGGGCCGCCGCCACCAGTAATAGCCTGCTTGACCAGACAAGCCTGGCTCAGGGCCCAGTCTACTAGAGTAGGGAAACTCTAGAAAACCTTCAAAGGTATATCAGGTGTAAAGGAAGAAAGAGCTTCGAAAGAGTCGTGAGTTTCCCTCTCTCACAGCTTTAGCCTCTCCACTTGATTTTTCGAGTTATTACTATTTTTTCTCACTTTCTATTTTGGGGATTTTATGTGAATTGAATATTTTATAAGTGTGTGTTTACTCACCTAGTTGTGGTTGCAGGGGTCGAGTCATAGCTCCTGGCCCCGCCTCTTCACTGGCCGCCACTGGGTCACTCTCCCTGCGCCATGTGCTTTATCATACCTCTTCTTAAAACTATGTATGGAACCTGCCTCCACTACATCGCTTCCCAAACTATTCCACTTCCCGACCACTCTGTGACTGAAGAAATACTTCCCAACATCTCTGTGATTCATCTGAGTCTTCAACTTCCAACTGTGTCCCCTTGTTGCTGTATCTCATCTCTGGAACATTCTGTCTTTGTCCACCTTGTCAATTCCTCTCAGTATCTTATATGTCGTTATCATGTAAGCCCTAACTCTCCTGTCCTCCAGTGTCGTCAGGTCGATTTCCCTTAACCTCTCCTCGTAGGACATACCCCTTAGCTCCGGGACTAGTCTTGTTGCAAACCTTTGCACTTTCTCTAGCTTCTTTACGTGTTTGGCTAGGTGTGGGTTCCAAACTGGTGCTGCATACTCCAGTATGGGCCTAACGTACACAGTGTACAGGGTCCTGAACGATTCTTTATTAAGATGTCGGAATGTTGTTCTTAGGTTTGCTAGGCGCCCATATACTGCAACAGGTATTTGGTTGATGTGCGCCTCAGGAGATGTGCTTGGTGCTATACTCACCCCAAGATCTTTTTCCTTGATTGAGGTTTGAAGTCTCTGGCCCCCTAGACTGTACTCCTTCTGCGGTCTTCTTTGCCCTTCCCCAATCTTCATGACTTTGCACTTGGTGGGGTTGAACTCAAGGAGCCAATTGCTGGACCAGGCTTGCAGCCTGTCCAGATCCCTTTGTAGTTCTGCCTGGTCCTCGTCCGATTGAATTCTTCTCATCAACTTCACATCATCTGCAAACAGGGACACTTCGGAGTCTATTCCTTCCGTCATGTCGTTCACAAATACCAGAAACAGCACCGGTCCTAGGGCTGACCCCTGTGGAACCCCACTCGTCACCGGCGCCCACTCTGACACCTCGCCACGTACCATGACTCGCTGTTGTCTTCCTGACAGGTATTCCCTGATCCATTGTAGTGCCTTCCCTGTTACCCCCTGCCTGGTCCTCCAGCTTCTGCACTAATCTCTCGTGTGTGTGTGTGTGTGTGTGTGTGTGTGTGTGTGTGTGTGTGTGTGTGTGTGGTGTGGTGTGCGTGTGCGTGTGTTTTAACATGTGTGTGTGTTGAGTAAAACAGCACGACAGCGGTAGCTGGTTGAACGAGTAGATGACTGGGTGGGTGGAGTGATGAATCAAGAGGTAAAGGGAGGCGAATGTTTCAATGTATTTACGAAGTTTTTTCTTCTTCTAAGAGCCAATTAAATTATATTTCACTTCACGAGTCTCTGAACCCGTGTTGGTCATTCAGCATAGTATGCTGCAGGCTTGATCCTCAGTCTGATGATGGCTAACACAAGTTGAACGCAACACATCGCCGTTGGCACTGGCAAGACGTAACACAATAAAGGAATCTGGCGCTGCGTGTAGCGCTTTCTTGCTTCCTCCGATCAGCGTAATACGGAAATTGTCTCTTCCCATGTCGCAGCCTCGCAAAGCATACGTATTTTTTTGTTTTGTATTGAGAGCGCAGTGTGTGTATTGTGTGCTGTTGTAAATGTGTTGCAGATGTCTGGCAGGAGATTGATGTTCTTCCTGCACCGCAACTGCTGCTTCTGCGCCCATACTGCTTCTGCTTGCCCTCCTGTTTCTTCTCTTGCTTCTCCTCCTGCAATGAAGAAAAGATAGGTGTATCACAAGCTTTTTATGGGGGGAAGGTTTCGCTCTATGTAGAGTTTTATCATCTGCTGCTATTTCTCCTGCGTGTTCTAGCTGTCTCGGAAACCGACCACTCCCGGCTTTCCCTCTCCCGTCTCCTCCTGTCCCTCTCATTTCATTACCCCCTTGGTCCCTCACATGTTAAATGACCGGAGACAGTATCTCTTGTGGGGGACAAGGATTAGGAAGACTTGTGTGTAAAAGATGGCGGCAGTGAGTGGTGGTGGCAGTTGGTGGTGATGTTGGCAGTGGGTGGTTGGTGGTGGCGGCACTAGTGTTGTTAGCGGGTGGTTGACGGTAGTGGTAGTGGAAAGTCAGACTATTCCTCTCTTTCTCTACGTTCACAAGGTTTGATTAGTGATGGAGCTAATTGTTTTATTTATTTTTGATAATATTCCTGTGTGTGTGTGTGTGTGTGTGTGTGTGTGGGGGGAGAGGCGCACGCTGAGAGAGAATTCACAAGTAATAGTAACTCCAACTCTTCCCAAATAAGGTCTTTTAAAGCTTCTGTATCTGGTTTTAAAAGACGTAGTGCTGACAGCAGTGAAATCAGACGCGTGTAGCGGAACAAGCCTTTATGGGGACAGTGTTTCGTTTTTCCCCAGTTAAGGATAGTTCCGCTACATATCCTCGTCTTCTAATAAATGTTTATTTTTCTACTATAATCTACCTTGTCCATAATTACTATCGCATTTAATTTATCCGTTTCGTAAGGTGAAGTCCAGGATCTTTCCTTAATTCATGGTATAACTTAACAAATCTTTGATGACAATTGTTGTTGTAGATGTCTGAGCTTTGCTCACACATTTACGTGCCCCTTAAGGATAGTTCCGCTACATATCCTTGTCTTCGCTGTCGTAGCTGCTGAACCCATAGTGGATTGCCAGATACTCTCATCCCATTACTGACAAATTTCATTACCTCTACCTGGAGTGTGTTCCTAGGGCCAACGTCCCCGCGGCCCGGTCTCAGACCAGGCCTCCAAGGGGATGACCTGGTCAACAAGGCACCAAGTTCAACATACGCCCTACAGTCCGGCTGATCACTCACTCACTTAAGAAACTTGTACAGTTCCTTCTTGAGGGAGGACGTTGAAAAGTCTTGGTCCCTTGACACTTATTGAATTTTTCCTTAGGTTATTCATTGCACCTTTGTTTTTTATTGAGGGTATTTTGTACCATCTACCATCATGGGGAACGATTTGTGTGAGTAGATTTGGGACCAATCCTTCTAGAATTTTCAAGATGTAGATTATAATGTACTTCTTTCGCCTACGTTCCGAGGAGTACGAGGGGCTTCAAACGTTCTCAGCAATTTAGATGCTTAAATGAATGTGTGTGGTCAGTGAAGGTTCTCTGCATATTCTCTCGTAAGAAAGCCACCCTGTGATGGAATATAACATGGAAATACAGCTAGCTTTTTTGCCCACTTTGTAGCTCTTATAGAATAACAAGGCACAGCGGTTGTACCTAGTGTTGTTAGACGGTTGTCTGTCCATTGTCAGTGTCTAAGTAACGAGTGTTTGGCTTTCAACAGTTGAGTCTACGAGGAGGGAGTGATGGATCATGTGCATGTCTACCCTACTGACTGTCTCCTTCCTAGGTTTTTGTAATTGTTAGCGGTTAAATACAAGTAAATTTAGGGTAATTGGTGTTAAAGTAACGTAATCTAACCAAAATTTGATAAGGATTATCCCCTGAGGTTCCTTGACGCTGGTGAGGGGCTCTTGATCTAGGGAATTGGGTCTGTGCTCCAGTTCCCTGAATTAAGCCTGAATACCTTCCATCCTCCCCACAGGCGCTGTATAATCCTACGGGTTTAGCGCTTCCCCATGATTATAATAATGATGTGTTATTTAGTAGGAAACTGCCTCGACGTAGATCGTCGAGAATTAGACGCATGTAAAAAATCAACTGTACATTACAGTAAATAATGTTTTATTTTTGTCTGTTAAATTGTGCAGACAATGAAGAATTGTAGCAAGTTGGAAAAAACTAACTTGGTGTTTGGGAAATGGGTTGGCACTGGAGCTTGCGATGGTGGAGGCAGCAGTGCCATGATGGGGGGAGGAGGGGACAGTGGCACACGCCCTCAAGGCTGCCGCTGCTGCCTTTGTCTGGTTGCCGCTGGCACAGCTGCGGGTCAACGTTATATTTCCGGCGGTAGAGGCCAAGTTGTCTGCAGGATCCATCACCCGCAGTCCTGATATATAGTCGTCGACAACGCCACTCACGTGTGTGCTCGACACCACTCACGTGTGTGCTCGACACCACTCACGTGTGTGCTCGACACCACTCACGAGTGTGCTCGACACCACTCACGAGTGTGCTCAACACCACTCACGAGTGTGCTCGACACCACTCACGAGTGTGCTCGACACCACTCTCGAGTGTGTTCGACACCACTCACGAGTGTGCTCAACACCACTCTCGAGTGTGCTCGACACCACTCACGAGTGTGCTCGACACCACTCACGAGTGTGCTCAACACCACTCACGAGTGTGCTCAACACCACTCACGAGTGTGCTCAACACCACTCACGAGTGTGCTCAACACCACTCTCGAGTGTGCTCAACACCACTCTCGAGTGTGCTCAACACCACTCTCGAGTGTGCTCAACACCACTCTCGAGTGTGCTCAACACCACTCTCGAGTGTGCTCAACACCACTCTCGAGTGTGCTCAACACCACTCTCGAGTGTGCTCAACACCACTCTCGAGTGTGCTCAACACCACTCTCGAGTGTGCTCAACACCACTCACGAGTGTGCTCAACACCACTCACGAGTGTGCTCAACACCACTCACGAGTGTGCTCAACACCACTCACGAGTGTGCTCAACACCACTCACGAGTGTGCTCAACACCACTCACGAGTGTGCTCAACACCACTCACGAGTGTGCTCAACACCACTCACGAGTGTGCTCAACACCACTCACGAGTGTGCTCAACACCACTCACGAGTGTGCTCAACACCACTCACGAGTGTGCTCAACACCACTCACGAGTGTGCTCAACACCACTCACGAGTGTGCTCAACACCACTCACGAGTGTGCTCAACACCACTCACGAGTGTGCTCAACACCACTCACGAGTGTGCTCAACACCACTACGAGTGTGCTCAACACCACTCACGAGTGTGCTCAACACCACTCACGAGTGTGCTCAACACCACTCACGAGTGTGCTCAACACCACTCACGAGTGTGCTCAACACCACTCACGAGTGTGCTCAACACCACTCACGAGTGTGCTCAACACCACTCACGAGTGTGCTCAACACCACTCACGAGTGTGCTCAACACCACTCACGAGTGTGCTCAACACCACTCACGAGTGTGCTCAACACCACTCACGAGTGTGCTCAACACCACTCACGAGTGTGCTCAACACCACTCACGAGTGTGCTCACACCACTCACGAGTGTGCTCAACACCACTCACGAGTGTGCTCAACACCACTCCGAGTGTGCTCAACACCACTCCGAGTGTGCTCAACACCACTCTCGAGGTACACCCCGAGTGCTCAACACCACTCCGAGTGTGCTCAACACACTCCGAGTGTGCTCACACCACTCCGAGTGTGCTCAACACCACTCCGAGTGTGCTCAACACCACTCTCGAGTGTGCTCAACACCACTCTCGAGTGTGCTCAACACCACTCTCGAGTGTGCTCACAACTACACAGGACTCATCTTCATAACTCATGGTAACAAGAAAACGCCTATCAAATTTTTTGTTGTCCGAGATTTCGTTGTTAGAACTTGTAAGTATTACATTAGTGTAGCTTATTAGATGGGCACATCTTTAATAAGCTCTATTTTTATCAAGTCTGTTGCTTAGGGCTTCTTATTTGCCTTCTTGTTTTGACTATTGGTGTTTAGATTGAGCACCTCTCATGAGTGACTGGTTCAACATCGATGCAAATAACTTTCCCAGAGGTTCAGTTCCTTCAGTCAGTATCCATTCTGATATTTCATCTTCCCATTGATTCCTTTGGTATGTGAAGCTCCACCAGGAGTTTCCTTACTATTGTTTGATTGCTTGCAACTTCCTGCCACGCTCATGCTCACTGCTCCATGTAAATCCTTGTATAATATTTAATATATAAGCACATTGTAGACTATGAATATGCCAGTAAGCTACTGCTAAATAATTATAAATGTATATTACTATATTACTATAAGTAAATGTATATTACTATATTACTATAAGTAGCGCAACCTCGGGTGAGCGAGGTCACACTGCCTCGGGGAGGAAGGAAATGACCTCATTTGTGTCCATGTGTCATGCTCACAAATACCGGCACCCGCCTCTGGGGCATGCCCCCCCCCCGGGATTGCTGTTGTTGGATGGGTAGGGGGGGAGGGTTATAAAGAGAGGCCGCTGATAACAATAATCGTGGTAATAGTAATAATTATTCTGCCGTATTCGTGATTATGATAATCACACTATCCATTCTGAATTAATCTAGACTATCAGTAATCCCTGCCCAAGGCCGGGCGCTGGGAGCACGGCAAAAACAATTCTGAACTCATCAAAGTTATTCTGTTATTTCGCCGACTCGAGCAGATACAAGAAGCGTAACTCGCTAGTGCGCTAGTTACGAACAACACTCACAGAACAACAATGTCTGCCTTATAATTTAACTGCTTATGTTTAAATATTTTTTTTCTGGAACTTGTCAGCATACTGCTTTTGTTGTGACTGTTTCGCTGTCATAGTAAAAGTCTCCCCCCCTCTCTCTCTCTCTCTCTCTCTCTTTCATTCTCTCTCTCATTCTCTCTCATTCTCTCTCTCATTCTCTCTCTCATTCTCTCATTCTCTCTCTCTCATTCTCTCTCTCATTCTCTCTCATTCTCTCTCTCTCATTCTCATTCTCTCTCATTCTCTCTCTCATTATCTCTCTCATTCTCTCATTCTCTCTCTCATTCTCTCTCTCTCATTCTCTCTCATTCTCTCTCTCTCTCTCATTCTCTCTCTCTCTCTCTCTCTCTCTCTCTCTCTCTCTCTCTCTCTCTCTCTCTCTCTCTCCCCCCCCCCCATGTCAGTTGGAATTTCTTAACTTGGAACATTTTCTTTCGTTATCTAGTGAAGATTTTGTTGACGTAAAATTGCATTTTTTCCGTATTTTCTGCCAAGGTAATTTTCGTACACTTTTTAGTATGATTTGCAGAATTTAACACGAAACTGTGGTTTGTGTTCTTGTGTGTATTTGAAACGATCACCAGAGCGTAAAGGTGCCAAGGCTGTGCCTTGTGGAACTAAGCTTCTTATTCTATTCTAAATTTGGTTTTAGTAGAAGAGAGAAAACAGGGTGGGTGAACGCTTTCAAACAGTAAATTAAGGTTTTGATGTACTCGCCTAGTTGTGGTTGCAGGGGTCGATTCATAGCTCCTGGCCCCGCCTCTTCACTGGTCGCTACTGGGTGTCACTTTCTGCTCCATGAGCTTTTATCATACCTCTTCTTAAAGCTATGTATGGATCCTGCCTCCACTACATCACTTCCCGGACTATTCCACTTCCTGACTACTGTGACTGAAGAAATACTTCCTAACGTCCCTGTGATTCTTCTGAGTCTTCAACTTCCAACTGTGACCCCTTGTTGCTGTGTCCCATCTCTGGAACATCCTGTCTCTGTCCACCTTGTCGATTCCTCTCAGTATTTTGTGTGTGTGGGGGGGGGGGTTACCATACCTTTTTGACATTTTTTGCTTTCATAGCTGGATTTTGTTTTATTTACTTTCACGTTGATTGATGTGTTTTTAAAAAAGATTCAGTATCCACCTCTTACATGATCTCATTTTATAAACGATCACTCTGATCAGATGTCTTGGCAGATCTGTATAAATAACACTTGATTTGTTTTTCCACTGTTGCCTCCATGATTTTACTACAATAGAGTGAAACAAGCGTCTTTTACTCTAGCGTGAGTGCTAGTCTTTTTATAATAATAATAATTATTTCTGCAGGTATGTGTACAGGGTATATAGGACTAGCTGACATTTCGGACGAATTAGGTAAATTTTGTCCCCAGAAGGCACCTAAAGTCAGTCCCTGACCAACCGGGCTGTGGTTCGTACGTCAGTTTGCGTGCGGCCGGCAATAACAGCCTGGTTGATCAGACCCTGATCCACCACGAGGCCTGGTCTCACACCGAGCCGCTGAGGCGTTGACCCCCGAAACCCTCTCCAGGTAAACTCCAGGATGTGACCCACACCAGTCGACAAATGCCCAGGTACCTATTTTTTGATAGGTGAACATGGACAGCAGATGCCTTAAGGAAACACCTCCCAATGTCTCCACCCATACCGGGGATCGATCCCCGGACCTTAGTGTGTGAGCGGAGTGCGCTAGCAATCGAGCTACGGGACCAGGTCGTACAGACTTGTACATACTTTCAGTACACAACCTTATGTTTCCTTTCCAGTGTATTTCTTGACTCAGAATGTTATTTTTTTGCATATTTCTTAACACTAAAATTTTTTTTTTTTCATATTTCGACGATTCAGAGCTGTTTGAAGCATATTCTGACATTTTATTTTAACTAAATTACGTAAATTATCACACTTTTAATCGAAACTGCTGATAGTCCTTTACTATTCCCTTTGATAAATTAGACACATATGCAACACTTGGGTATCTTTATTGAGGAAACGTTTCGCCACACAGTGGCTTCATCAGTCCATACAAAGAAGAATCGTGAAGAACAGGAGGAGTTTGAGGTAATCAGTCCCTCAACCTTGAGTCGATGTTGTCAGTCCATCAATCTTGAAAAGAATGCAGCATATGTGCGAAGAAGTGGCTTATATACCGTAGGCAGGAGAGGTGCAGCAGTCGTAGGTGGTGTCACATTTGACCAATGTGGAAGTAGGTCGTGCCCAAGGGTCAAATGTGACACCACCTACGACTGCTGCACCTCTCCTGCCTACGGTATATAAGCTGCTACTTCGCACATATGCTGTATTCTTTTCAAGATTGATGGACTGACAACATCGACTCAAGGTTGAGGGACTGATTACCTCAAACTCCTCCTGTTCTTCACGATTCTTCTTTGTATGGACTGATGAAGCCACTGTGTGGCGAAACGTTTCATCAATAAAGATACCCAAGTGTTGCATATGTGTGTGATTTATCAACTTGTCGGTTCTCTGAACCATTCATCTACTATTCCCTTTCCTGTACTATTATTAATTTCCCAGAACCATTAGTAGATACGTGGCTTAAACGGTTTTGAGAAACCGGTTCTTCTCTAAAAGTCATGCGTGGTTCACGCTTGTAAATCAAACCAGTAACTTGCCATCATATCTCTCAAAGAGAACTATGATTATGATAATGCCACTGGTCTGAGATTATTTTTTCCATCTGCTGCCTCTGCTGTGAGTTCTGGGCTGCGTCAGAAGTTCTCAAGCACCTGGGGATCTCAAGGTGAATCTAAGGTCTTAAGTGGTCAGAGCGCTCGTGCTGGTCGTATTTTGCATTTTCATATGGAAATATAGCGCCGTGTGTGTGCGCGCTCTAACACAGTCATCTTAACCACAACTATTACCATCACTATCTTCACTACCAGCATCATCACAACTACCACCAACACCATCTTCATGACCACCACCAGCATCGTCTTCATCACATCCACCAGGATTTTCGCCGCTACCATTACCTCCAGCACCATTTACTGTACAGCCGTCACCCATGGCTACCTATACCACCATCTTCACCATTTTTACTACAATCATCACATCTAATGCTACCACCAATACTATCTTCAGAATCCCCTCTAACATAATCACCATCACAACAATTACTGCCACCATCAACACGTCACAAGCTTTTAAGAGGCTATCTGTGGCTGTTGCTTTCTCAGGTTCTTCACCTCCAGTGGAGGAGACGCAACTAGCTTCTAACATTGCAGTTAGTGTGCTCTGTGGTTAACAAAGTTGTGTGGAGGTTAATAACTGGATGGCTTCTCCGCAAATCATTGCCTTGTTGCGTGTCAGCTAGAGTAGTTTGGCTGTTTGAGGGGTCATTCGTGTGCGGAGCTGGCAATAGCTTCGTTGTGGTCGCACAAGCCACGCCTCGGTGTTTAATGCCAGGGATGACTGTTATGTTAGAGCCTAGTGGTATGATTTAAGAGTATCATGATGTACTTGTTGTTGCTGGTGCTTGCTGGTGGTTTTTGCTAGTTCTGGTGCCTGTTGATGCTGGTGGTGCTGCTTATTGCTAGTGCTTGTTGCTACTCCTTTTTGCTGTTGCTGATGGATATAATAGCGCTGGCGAGATGATGATTTATGACTATAATGATGGCGATTAAACATTTTTGATTCTAGGGATCAGTGTATTGGGCAGTGTCACTTAGTCTGTGAGCGAAAATATCACCATGAAGACCACACCTGGTCTCAGGGGAAGACTTGCAATAAAGATAACATCGAAGTGAGTTCGTCCGACGAGCTCCCCAACTCATCGTGGACCTCCACGGTGTTCTTGGACCACCCTCGTCGTTGTCTTGGACCTGGTGTTCTTTATCGGTTACTCCTGTCCTTGTCTGGGACCTGGTGTTTTTTATCGGTTACCTCTGTCCTTATCTGGGACCTGGTGTCCTTTATCGGTTACCCCTGTCCTTATCTGGGACCTGGTGTCCTTTATCGGTCACCCCCGTCGTTGTCTGGGACCTGGTGTCCTTTTCTCCCCCGTCGTTGTCTGGGACAGGGCGTTCTTTTCGGGTGGTAGGCGGGCAGGCAGACGTGAGCACTGCAAGGTTCTCAAGGGCTCTCACTTTTGTTGTCATGAGTGACCTGACTCTTCTTCCTGCCCGATGGAGTGCGAGGCGAGGCGGCCACACACCCATCCCCTACCTCCCGCCTTTTCAATCCCTGCCTCCCAGGGCGTGTCAACTATTTGGGCTATAATTTATTATTTTTACGGTGGTATATGCAATAATCGCGAACGAGCGATACAAGATGTAAGACATCCACAGGGGGAGTTGAATGATTAAATCTACCCTGCTCAGCGGTAAATGTTCACTCACGGGGAACCTACACACATTCCCACCACATTCTCCATACCATACATTCTGCGTTGTCTTTCGAAATTAGAGGCGAAAGCTGCTATGACGAGCTCGCTCTATATCGGGTTGCTGCCGTGGTCCACGAAGATGTGTCCTTTGGGAAGTTGCGGGCCTGGTGGGCCCTACAGACAAGCAAATTATATAGAAACCGTCACTTTTGAGACCACTCTACTTATTATTATTATTATTATTATTATTATTAATTATGGGGAGCGCTAAACCCTTAGGGGATGGAAGGCATTCACGCTTAATTCAGGGAAGTGGAGCACATCCAATTCCCTAGATCAAGAGCCCCTCGCCAGCATCAAGGAACCTCCCTTGAGGCGAGGTTTGAGTAATTGGTGACCAGTGATAGGGACCTCGTTTCCGGGAAGGGTACTACTCTTCCCAGTCTGCTTGCATCTCTTTCGACGTAAATGGTGGGGATATTTCCTCTTTTTTCTAAATTTGCTGACACAGTAAATTATGTATATGTATTGCAAAATATGAAAAATTGGACTTATTTTTTCATTTGCGTTTTGCATTGTGATTATGATTTGTAATGGATGAATTGGTCACGACAGTACCAAGTTGATAATGATAGTGTAAATTTCATAATGTTAGGTAAGGGATATGTTTAAAGTAATGAATAACCAATTGTTCTAGTGCTTTGAAATAAAATAAAATGAACGTTTTGTGACGACTCTGTCCATGAAAATCAGGTGCACACAGGACATCCATAGCCACCTGTTTCCAGGTGCTCCTGTCACCTTATGTGTACCTTTTATCATGCGACTGATCGTCGAACTGACATTTCAACTGTTTGCCCAAAACTTAGGCTTTCATAATTACCGGGGTGCCTGTAGGGAACTCGGGAAACTTCTAGGAGAGTCTTGACATTGATATTTTAATGTGATTTTTTAAATTGATGTTACTGTAAGTTGGTGTGGTAGTATTGATCTGTGTTGTGTTTTATTCAAAGTTTTTTCCTTGTTTAAGTTTTCTTTCGGCGTTCTTATGTGTTTGGTACGTATTTTTGTATTGCCATTGGCGCTGAATGATCACAAAGGTCAGTGTCCCATGTCTCGGTTGGTAACGCACTCAGCTCTCACACTGAGTGTCCGGGGTTCGATCCATGGTATTGTGTGGAAGCATTGGGCATATTTCCTTACACCTGCTGCCCCTGTTCACCTAGCAGTAAATAGGTACCTGAATGATAGCAGACTGGTGTAGGTCGCATCCTGGGGTGGTGGTAGAATACCTTTGGGCTGGGGCTTTGAGCTACCTGGAGTATACCTGGAGGGTGTTCCGGGGATCAACGCCCCCGCGGCCCGGACCACGATCAGGCCTCCTGAGGGAGGATAACAGCTTTTAGCCTATAAAATTGATTCGTGTAAAAAAAATGTCCAAGTGCTTATGAAGTCTTGAGAATACTTACCTACATAATGTACCCTTGCGACTGTACCCTACCTGTCTCCCCCATCACAGCCTGCCTGCCATCTCCCTGCCACATTCTGCCTTCCTCCCCCACTACATCATGACTGCCACCCCCATCCTGCCTTCCCTTCCTCAGCGTCCCTCCGCCTCCATTGGTCGGGTTATCATTGATTTCCGATGGTCTCGGTCATTAGAAATATATTGTGACTGGTTTTCATAAATTGGTTTATGAATTAGTTTCACGCTGCTACTGGAGAAGATATTAGCACTTAATGTACGTGCTGCTGCACGTTTACCCCCCTGGTCCTGCTTCTGTGTTAATAATGTGCTAATGTGCTGCTTGTGGACGTCCCAGAACTTACTCTCCTGGAAAAAAATATTGTAGTGGTAGCCTTTATTGGTGCGACCTTTGGCTCTGTGTGGAGCTTTGTCAATTGATTTTCCTTTATTATTGTCGCCGGTACACCATTTTGATGCAACTTATTAGCGTTTGTATCACAGTGTTGCGAAGTGCGTGATGAGCTTACTGCCATGTATGTTATCGTACAGTAAGCTCAGCAGAAATCTCTTGACTTGGCTGATAAGTGGAAGAAATAAATTTATGTGAGCAAGGAAGTACACGAGGACACTACCCGCGTCATCGCATATATCAGAAGAGATTCAGCAGACCCACAGTTCTAGTACAAATCCTGGTACAATTCGACAGTACATTTGGCCACACACACATCTCTATAAATAACGCCAATGGAAAATGGAAATGTGTAAAGTTATATGTTCAGAGTATTTGCAAACATGAAATGTCTGGAAAAACAAATAGGACATTCGGATTTAATCAGCCCCAAAAATACCGTAATTTCTCTGCTAAAGGCTTAAGGGGTTCTACTTCGTGCAAGTATTTTCTCCTTAAAATATATTTATACATCGATAAATAAAAAACAATGTTATAAACTACCTTGCATGCCACTTGAACCAGGAGGTATCAGCCACCGGACATACCAACAGAGGTATTTACAACCATTCAGACCCAAAAAATTTAGTGCCAGAAAGCAAAACAGAGAAGAAATGACAAAAATGTTCTACAACCTCAGAGCCATGTTGGATTGTAAACAAAATTAGTAGCTGCCTCAACGAAGGCATAAAAAAATCAGTGTTTCTGATATTTTCTGGTAAGATGTTGAATATTCTGGGACCCCGGATGTTGATATAATGTTCTCTTACTGTGTCCACGGTGTACTTGCTTTTCACTGGGTTTATTTTATACTTCCTCCCATATCTCTTACCCCAGTAAGTTATGGTATACAGATTCGGGACTAGGCCTCCAAGTACTTTCCACGTATAAATTACCATGTATCTCTCCTCCTCTCCGGTGAGTACATATTTAGAACTGTAAATGATATCTGTTCCAGTTGTGATATCTTTCTGAACGGAGCCATCAGTACTGAACAGTTCTCTGAATAAGAGCACAAGAGATTTGAATAGTCACCACTGCCACTATTTAACTTGAATTATCCTTATCCAACCCGTCATTTTCCTGGCTGTCATGACACTTGCTTTATTGTGTTCTTTGAAAGAAGATCAGCCGGCATAATTACTCCCAGGTCTTTTACATGTTCCTTTGTATACAGTGTTCCTTTTGACTTCATTCTTTCCATATCTAAGCAGCTGGAACTTGTCACCATTGAGCGTCATGTCCTCCACTGCCCAGCGGTGGAGGACATGCAGCTAGCAGCAACAGTCTGATTGAATACTACCATCGAGGAGCTCTAGTCTGGAAGCGGACCATGGAGGAGGCAACTCCCGGAATCGTCTCGAGTAACCTCTATGTAACCTTCAGGTAACAGTGTACGTGAGAGGCTTCGTCAAGATGCATGTGACTGATATTAGTCATGATGGCTGGCATCTTGTTCGACTTGCTCACACACTCAGTATCTCGTGCCTGCAATTACCTACAAGTTATTTTTAAAAAAATATCAGGAAGTACGTGTTGGCTTAGGCAGAACCTCTGAATAATGAACAGCGGAGTGGTAATGAATGCTATATCTGGTGATGATTCAGAAGACCGTCTGTCCCGAGCCCCGGTCTCCGACCACACCTCAGACCGGGGCCTCTTCAGTTGGAAATGAAACATTAAGAGCTGTAGAGTATGTCCTGAATGCAAGTGTAAGTTTGAGAGATTTACATGCCTTCCTGTGTGTTTAAAAGAAAATCCCAGAAGTCCTGTTAGAATGGAAAATATTTAACAGTTTTCTACTTCCCACTGGTGTGTAATATGACGGTAATACCTCCCTGGATGGTTGCTGTGTACGTCAGTGCTTGGACATTCTCTAAACCAACTTGACCTATCTGGAGTGGGTTTCGGGGGTCAACCCCGCTGCTACATTTTTTTTATGGGAAAAACTAAGCCAAATCATATTTTTTTTCAAATGGCATATATGCATATTTTAACTAGAAATTATGTCAGAAAATGAGGGTTAGTTTTCCTTGGCATTACTTATTGTCAGTTTCTGAAGGTTTTCTGCGTGAGGAAAATTATTGTAGTTTAAATTAGGTTAGAATATATGTAACCTTAAAACAGATACACCATATCTGACAGCTGGGTATCTCGTTGAGCCCAGCTGGTATTCTGGCTGGTGCTCCCCCATCTCCGTCGCTCCCTCATTCTTTCCCTCGTTGGTTTACCTTTGATGAGGTCATTTTTCCAGCCGCATTTCTTCCTGGAATTTCCTCCTGGAACTGCAGAGTACTACTTGGCAGGGAGAACAGAGGGGCAGTGGAGCCTCTGTTCCCATTTTCTCCCTATTGCTATTTCACTACCCCCACCCCCTCACTTCTATCACTATACCCTCCCTCACTTCTCTCACTATTTCACTACCCCCACCCCTCACTTTTCTTACTAGTATTTCACTACACCCTCCCTCGCTCCTCTCACTATTTCACTACACCCTCCCTCCTCTCACTATTTCACTACACCCTCCCTCCTCTCACTATTTCACTACACCCTCCCTCGCTCCTCTCACTATTTCACTACACCCTCCCTCGCTCCTCTCACTATTTCACTACACCCTCCCTCGCTCCTCTCACTTTTCACTACACCCTCCCTCCCTCTCACTATTTCACTACACCCTCCCTCGCTCCTCTCACTATTTCACTACACCTCCTCGCTCCTCTCACTATTTCACTACACCCTCCTCGCTCCTCTCACTATTTCACTACACCCTCCCTCGCTCCTCTCACTATTTCACTACACCCTCCCTCGCTCCTCTCACTATTTCACTACACCCTCCCTCGCTCCTCTCACTATTTCACTACACCCTCCCTCGCTCCTCTCACTATTTCACTAACTCCACCCTCCCTCGCTCCTCTCACTATTTCACTACACCCTCCCTCGCTCCTCTCACTATTCCTTCTCACCATTTCATTTCCCTCCCTCGCTCCTCTCCTATTTCCTCACCTCCCTCGTCCTTGCCTTCCTATTCACCATGGTATGCTCGTCCTAGCTATCCAATGGAGGCCTCTGCACTGGTCACTATTTCTAGGACCCTCCACTATACTGAACCTCTCCCCGTCCCTCCCTCCCCTACCCATTCTCTCCCTTCCCTTTCTTACTATTCGCCCCCTTCCTCTTCTCTCACCTCTCTCACAACGTCCCACCTTGCTTTTATTCTTCAGAGACCAGCCCCCAGAAGCCTACCTGGAGGGGGTTTCGGGGGTCAACGCCCCTTCGGTCCGGTCTCTGGCCAGGCCTGCTTGATAAATTCCTGGACTGCTTGAAATGAACACCAGGTGAAGGTAAAGTCAGCGGATGGAACGTGACAAGGGAGGTGACAGGTAATGACGAAACGTGTTAAGGAATGCCAATGAGTGAAAATGGGTTGCCATGAGTGCCAGACATCCGGTCTGAACTTAGGCAAAGCAGAGTCGCACTGGTTTAGTTTATCGAAAGTCTGTCACCATCGGAGCTGTTGTTTACAGCGACCAACACACTTCTTGTCAATTATCGTGAACGTCCAGCCGTGTCAGTCCCTCTCACTATGAGTAATTTTAAATGATAAGTAAGATACATGTGCAACAGATATATATGTTGCCACAATAAAATGTCACAACATATTGTCGGTAATTCTACCAATATTAATACAACAGATAGGTATCTTTATTCCAAAACGTTTTGGAATAAAGATACCTAACTGTTGCACATGTCTTGCTTATTAACTTGTTGGTATTTTATATACCATTATTCATAATTTTGAGTGGTCATCCCTGCTAACCCACCTCTCTTATTATTTGAACATCCTGCCGTAACAGTTTCTTTCCCTATGAATTATTTTGAGGTTTGCCATGCCAACCCCTTCTTTAGGAATGACTAAGATTGCACATTTAGTGCTGTTCCTTCCAGCATTATCTTGGGAAACAGTTCTTGCTCTGTTGAATATCAGCCAGACCAGACTGAGTCAAAGCTGACCAGACTGAGTCAAAGCTGACCAGACTGAGTCAAAGCTGACCAGACTGAGTCAAAGCTGACCAGACTGAGTCAAAGCTGACCAGACTGAGTCAAAGCTATCATGTAAAGAGGCGTCCGGCCCCCCTACCCCTCTCTGCCACAGGTCAAGTTTCGTCGAAAATTGACCACATTTTTCTAAATTATCGCGGTTACCGACGAGCAGGTCGCATCTATTTTCTTTCTCTTATTGAACGCCTGGACGCTGACGTACTGATTACCACGTCTTCTGCAGTTGCAACACCTGGGGCGCCCTACATGTTATCTCATCTCTACAGAAGCACTGATTTTCTGATTGAAATGGATTTATTACGTAAACTCAAACTTTCGTTAAAGCTCGTTGCTTTCTCTCTTGCACTACTCTCATAAGAACGTAAGATAAGATTGGAGGAACACTGCAGAAGGCCCACTGGCCCATACAAGACAGGTCCTTATCAAAACCACCACTACCCAAAGCTACCCAAGAATTTACTCCCGTACCCACAACACCAATCACGCCCAGCCCCTCCCACTCATATATTTGTCCAGTCTCTCTTAAATAAATCATGTTAAGTGCTAAACCCATGTGGGTCATTCAGCTCAAGGCTACGTGGAGGCTTGATCCTCCGTCTGCTGAGCGCGAGACAGACGTGGAGGTATCCTAGGTGCTAGGTTACGGCAGCATTCTTATGATAATGACTGAAAAAAAGGCTCCTATCCCATGTCTTTTTTTTTTCTTTACACAGATAAAGCCTCCGGTGAGAGGCGAAACGTCTAGAAAATAAACATCCTGGTGCGCGTGTGCGCGCGCGCACATTCCAGCTCCAGACGTCATCTACCTCACCTGTCAAAAATACTTCACACCACAAGAAAATCCTACTCCAGGGTTATTTATGCTTCTTGCTCGGCGATGTGGCACCCATGCGGGTTTAGCCCATGCTCTTTTTTTTGTAGATATAAAAAATACAGTTTCGCCCTCGTGTAAAGGAAGTGAGAGAGAATTGTACTGAGGCGACTGCAGGAAGTCAGCAGGTATATAATTGCTTCAGTTGTAGGCGTTTATCTCGTGCTTAAGTTTAGACTGACCTAGTTACCCCTCGCTGGCTAGTTTCACAGCTTGACTCGTTTATATGGTGGCTTGCTTGCTGGTTGGCATAATTATATGGTGGTTTGCTTGCTGACTAGCTTATATGCTGGCTTGCTGGCTTATATATGGTGGCTTGCTTGCTGGTTGGCATAATTATATGGTGGTTTGCTTGCTGCTGGCTTATATATTGTGGCTTCCTTTCTGGCTTGCTTATATGCTGGCTTGCTGGCTTATATATGGTGGCTAGCTTATATGCTTACTGGCTTTGCTTGCTGGTTGGCTTATATGCTGGCTTGCTTGCTGGCTTCCTGACTGCTTGCTGGTTGTTTGCCTGACTATTGAAGAATGGAATTAATTACCTTTTGTGGCTACCTGACTGACATTTCTGACGTCAGCAGTGGCAACACAGCTCCACCACAACTCAGCTTCTGCTGACTTAAATGGAAAATTACCCACTCTGTCAGGAAATGCTGGTGGTAGCTGGAAATTGCTGGTAGCTGGAAGATGCTGGTCGCTGGAACATACTGGTAACAAAAAGATGCTGGTAGCTGGAAGATGCTGGTAGCTGGAAGATGCTGGTCGCTGGAACATACTGGTAACAAAAAGATGCTGGTGGCTGCAATATACTGGTAGCTGGAAGATGCTGGTAGTTGGAAGATGCTGGTAGTTGGAAGATGCTGGTAGCTGGAACATACTGGTAGCTGGAACATATTGGTAGCTGGAAGATGCTGGTCGCTGGAACATACTGGTAACAAAAAGATGCTGGTGGCTGCAATATACTGGTAGCTGGAAGATGCTGGTAGTTGGAGGATGCTGGTAGTTGGAGGATGCTGGAAGATGCTGGTAGCTGGAACATACTGGTGGCTGCAATATACTGATAGCTGGAAGATGCTAGTAGCTGGAAGATGCTGGTAGCTGGAATATGCTGGTAGCTGGAACATACTGGTAGTCGAAAGATGAGTCACTGAAAGAAAGAAAGAGAGAGAGAGAGAGAAAGTAACGGAAGAGACGATCCCTCATAACTCTGACGAAGGAAATATGTATAGTGCAGTCGGGTTGAAGACGGAGAAGAAAGAATGGGCTAACAATTAATGAAAAATTATTATATTACTATTATCATTATCATTATTATATTATTATTCACGAAAAGGACCAATAAGTGGTAAAAATAAATGATCAACTGAAAGAGAAAGAATCGCAAATTAACGAACAGATAAATGAATGAACGTACGAACAATTTTCAACAAACGAACGTTCTTTTTCCTGCCGTTATCACCCCTCATCCTTTTAACGTTTTGTGACCCATACGGGTTTAGCGCACTTGATGATATTATTATTAATTTCAGAAAAGTGATTGAGAGTTAAGAGGCGTGGGTAAGAGCAAGAGTGATTGAGAGTTAAGAGGCGTGGGTAAGAGCAAGAGTGATTGAGAGTTAAGAGGCGTGGGTAAGAGCAAGAGTGATTGAGAGTTAAGAGGCGTGGGTAAGAGCAAGAGTGATTGAGAGTTAAGAGGCGTGGGTAAGAGCAAGAGTGATTGAGAGTTAAGAGGCGTGGGTAAGAGCAAGAGTGATTGAGAGTTAAGAGGCGGGGTAAGAGCAAGAGTGATTGAGAGGTAAGAGGCGGGGTAAGAGCAAGAGTGATTGAGAGTTAAGAGGCGGGGGTAAGAGCAAGAGTGATTGAGAGGTAAGAGGCGGGGGTAAGAGCAAGAGTGATTGAGAGTTAAGAGGCGGGGTAAGAGCAAGAGTGATTGAGAGTTAAGAGGCGGGGGTAAGAGCAAGAGTGATTGAGAGGTAAGAGGCGGGGGTAAGAGCAAGAGTGATTGAGAGTTAAGAGGTGGGAGTAAGAGGCGGGGGTAAGAGCAAGAGTGATTGAGAGGTAAGAGGCGGGGGTAAGAGCAAGAGTGATTGAGAGTTAAGAGGCGGGGTAAGAGCAAGAGTGATTGAGAGGTAAGAGGCGGGGGTAAGAGCAAGAGTGATTGAGAGTTAAGAGGCGGGGGTAAGAGCAAGAGTGATTGAGAGTTAAGAGGCGGGGGTAAGAGCAAGAGTGATTGAGAGTTAAGAGGCGGGGGTAAGAGCAAGAGTGATTGAGAGTTAAGAGGCGGGGGTAAGAGCAAGAGTGATTGAGAGGTAAGAGGCGGGGGTAAGAGCAAGAGTGATTGAGAGGTAAGAGGCGGGGGTAAGAGCAAGAGTGATTGAGAGTTAAGAGGCGGGGGTAAGAGCAGGAGTGATTGAGAGTTAAGAGGCGGGGTAAGAGCAAGAGTGATTGAGAGTTAAGAGGCGGGGGTAAGAGCAGGAGTGATTGAGAGTTAAGAGGCGGGGTAAGAGCAGGAGTGATTGAGAGTTAAGAGGCGGGGGTAAGAGCAGGAGTGATTGAGAGTTAAGAGGCGGGGTAAGAGCAAGAGTGATTGAGAGTTAAGAGGCGGGGGTAAGAGCAAGAGTGATTGAGAGTTAAGAGGCGGGGGTAAGAGCAAGAGTGATTGAGAGGTAAGAGGTGGGAGTAAGAGCAAGAGTGATTGAGAGGTAAGAGGCGGGGGTAAGAGCAAGAGTGATTGAGAGGTAAGAGACGGTGGTAAGAGCAAGAGTGATTGAGAGTTAAGAGGCGGGGTAAGAGCAAGAGTGATTGAGAGGTAAGAGGCGGGGGTAAGAGCAAGAGTGATTGAGAGGTAAGAGGTGGGAGTAAGAGCAAGAGTGATTGAGAGGTAAGAGGCGGGGTAAGAGCAAAGTGATTGAGAGTTAAGAGGCGGGGGTAAGAGCAAGAGTGATTGAGAGTTAAGAGGCGGGGTAAGAGCAAGAGTGATTGAGAGGTAAGAGGTGGGAGTAAGAGCAAGAGTGATTGAGAGGTAAGAGACGGGGGTAAGAGCAAGAGTGATTGAGAGTTAAGAGACGGGGGTAAGAGCAAGAGTGATTGAGAGGTAAGAGGCGGGGGTAAGAGCAAGAGTGATTGAGAGGTAAGAGGCGGGGGTAAGAGCAAGAGTGATTGAGAGTTAAGAGGCGGGGGTAAGAGCAAGAGTGATTGAGAGGTAAGAGGCGGGGGTAAGAGAATGATTGGGGGTCGAGGTGAAGGTGTACAGTAGACTCTCATAATCCTACTCCAGGTAAGCTCAGGAGACTGCCTTAGGTGGTCCCATTCTTATTCCCTCTCCCTCCACCGTCCTTCCTTCTCTCTCATCCTCCACCAATCCTTCCTTAATCACCCTCCCTACTTTCACCTCTCGGAACCATCCCTCCTCCCACGAACTTCTTCCCCCTCCCCTCCCCTATCATGTCTTCCAGACATACTCCTGACCTACTTGCACTCGTAGCTTCCCCTTCCTCGCTGGACAGTAGTGGTAAAAGTGAGACACCTGCCTCTGGCAAGTGACGCATCTCGGTGATAAATAACATCTGAGTTGCTGACGCAGCAGAGAAAATGACTATATTTGTATTTACTTGAAGAGCTAAACCCGTGCGAGTCATTCAAGGCAGTGGAAGCTCGAACTTTTGTCCATCAGACAAGTCATCTTTCCGACAAGTCGCAGAGCCTTGACACTTAAAGATTAGCTTAGATTTCCCCCCCGAAGCGGCTAGTTTATTGTGCGCCCCTTATTCATCCTGTGGACGGTAGCGTAAGCGCATACTTGGCCGATAGGCATTTGACCGAACGGACAATAGACCGAACGGACAATAGACCGAACGGATAATTATGTTAGTTTTTTTTATTTTATGGCCTTTTTAATTTTGTCATTTTTATTTCTAGTTTTTAATGTTTGGGAAACATGCTGTGATGAATGCCAGTTCGGCCACATGTCCATTCGGTGAAATGTCCGTCGGCCAGGTGTCCGGGAGCCAGAGCATATGGATACACACAAGACCTAGAGCTAGACCCCCAGAAAGGGTACTTTTGATAGACCAACAGTTAATAATGATACAAAACACATGTATAAGAGGGATCACCAACAAATCCTTAGCTATCTTCAAGAGGGAAATTGACAAATACCTTGAAAACAGTTCTGATCACCCGAGTTATGGTGCAGAGCTAAGACTAACAGCTTGATCGATCAGGCTAGCAATTAGGAGGCTTGGTCAGAGACCGGACCGTGGGGGGGAGGGGAGAGGTGATAACCTCCAGAACCTACTCCATGTAATCCAAGTATAATCAGCATTTTTGGTCGGTGTTGTCCTGTCGTGTGTACTCACTTATTTGTAGTTGCAGGGGTCGAGTCGTAGCTCCTACCCTTCCCCCCTCGTGTGTGTGTTATGCCAGTAGTGTGTTTATATTTTTTTCCTCTATATTCATATATAATTTATATTGGCAAGAGCGTTTAGTGATGCAAGAATTCAGAGCGATTTTTATATCTTACAACTTTAGCACTTGGTCTGCCTTGGGTGTGTAGGTTCTCTCCAGCACTTGTTCTGTGGTGGGCTAAGTTGCGTGTTTCAAACTTAGGTCAGTGCTGGATGATCCGCACGGGTTTGGTGCTTTCTCTTAATAATTATAATAATAATGGACTTAAATTTGAAGGGGAGGGATGAGGTATTTTTTCCTGGTATGGCGCGAACGCGTGGTATGAGGGTGTGACCTGAGTATGGATGTTGGTAAGGGATGGTACGTGAGTGTGTGGGTGTTGGGGGAATGGTACGTGAAAGTGTTGTGTTGGGAAGGGATGGTACTTGAGAGAGTGGGTGTTGGGGGAGTAGATAGTACGTGAGAGTGGGTTTTGTGTGTGTGGGGGGGCAGATTATACGTGAAAGAGTGTGGGGCGTCTGTGGAAGAGTGTGGGTGTATGGTGGTGTGTCAGCGTGACGAGTGTATTGGTAGATACAAAAGCTTCAACGCCTGGCTGACCACTACCCTGGGCTGAGTGGTGTCCCTCACACACGCTCTAGCTAGCAAATTAAACTTTTTCCAGATGTTGAAGGAAATATACTATTACAACATTGATAGACTGGTGAGGCAGTATAGTGTTGAGTGTACCATCACCTACCCTTAGATCTATGTGGCTCAGTTTTGTCACAAAGTGAAGGTTGAGGTTAACATGAAGGGAAGACTTAGACAATGAAATGTCATGCTTGGCGAGTCTTGGTATCACTTACTTTAATTCGAGTCTTTTTTCGCGCCCGGAGATGGTTTTTACGCAAGCCTTACATCCTCAAACTTCCACTTCTGTTTGGACTGACACTAAGGTCCAAACTGTGCCTCTGGCCTGCGGGACTGTGATCACTAGCGCAACCGAGGTACTCGCATTAAGACATTGTTTACACCTGCATTCAAGGTGTTTCTCGTATAACTACCACCAGTCTTTGTCGCCGCTGCTCTCAAAGTGACACAACTACCTTCCAAGGTCACAACTATTTTAACATGTCTCAGGTTAATGAGCCATTTAGCAAGTTATCACGTGATTAGGTCTAGCATAGTGATTATTAGCAATTTGCAGATTAATAACAATAGCTTTGAAGGGGCGGAATACGTGAGTTATCGCCAAGACGTTTTCTGATAGGCTCGATGGCTTGTTCCTGGAGTGTCCATTGTCTTATAAGATCCGTAGACGGCGGTGCTGGTGGTGAGGTGATGATTGTCACCACGGTCACCTCCCGGGTACTGACGAAGGTCATGCAACAATACACAAGCATGCTTACACCTTCACTTTCCACTCATTGTTCACTCCATTCTCTCCCCACTCATTGTCCTTACTTTGCCTTTAATTTTCATATCTTACCCACCCATATTTTCCTTGCATTGCTTTTTTTTTTTTTTACCATACCTTGTTCCTAGTTTTACATACATTGCTTCGCCTTTTTCATACGTTCCCATGTTTTTCTTTCTTCCATTTTTTCGTTGCAGAGAACCTCATTCCACCAACCCCTTTTATCTCCCAGTGTTGATGTGATTGTGGTGGCGGTGGAGTGTGACCCAGGCGGCATGATTGCTCTTGGCAAGCTTTAACTTATCACAGTGACACACCCTCCTCCTCCTCTCATTATCTTCCTCCTTCAAACACACAACTACTCATTTACTCCCCTCAAATCACTTAACTCGTTTACCATATTGTTTAACATTATCTACATACACGGTTGTGTTCCTCTCCCAATCTTATCTACATATACGGTTGTGTGTTCTTCTCCCAATCTTATCTACATACAGGGTTGTGTTTCTCTCCCAATCTTATCTACATATACGGTTGTGTGTTCTTCTCCCAATCTTATCTACATACAGGGTTGTGTTTCTCTCCCAATCTTATCTACATATACGGTTGTGTGTTCTTCTCCCAATCTTATCTACATACAGGGTTGTGTTTCTCTCCCAATCTTATCTACATACAGGGTTGTGTTTCTCTCCCAATCTTATCTACATACAGGGTTGTGTTCCTCTCCCAATCTTATCTACATACACGGTTGTGTGTTCCTCTCCCAATCTTATCTACATACACGGTTGTGTTTCTCTCCCAATCTTATCTACATACACGGTTGTGTGTTTCTCTCCCAATCTTATCTACATACAAGGTTGTGTGTTCCTCCCAATCCTATCTTCTCAAACTCTCAAACACCCAACTTCTCCCCCTTCATAAACCCGTTCCGTGTCCTTACGGACGCAGAGGGTTACTTACCTGAAGAGGAGAAGCGGGTGATCACCTCTAACATTTAAGACTTTGGGAAGAGAGGGAGGGAGGGGCGGGCGGACATGGGGCAACTTTCCCGGTGCATGCATACCACGACTGCTTCCTCGTCGTGGCTCACTGAACACCAGGAGGGTCGGACGGAGAGGTGAGGGGGATGGGTGAACAGGAATAATTATAGGCATCGTTGCCATCATCATGCATGAGGGGGCACTAGGGTGGGTACGTGCATTGCAATTAAGGGTGGGCACGGAGGAAAGAGTATCTCACTAGACATTTCTGGTAGAGGAATATCTGGTATTAACGAACAAAAAGGCACAATACCGTGACTGGAGCTGTACACAAATATCCCGCACATAGTCCTGGTCGGACCGAAACGTCGTCACATAGTCCTGGTCGGACCGAAACGTCGTCACATAGTCCTGGTCGGACCGAAACGTCGTCACATAGTCCTGGTCGGACCGAAACGTCGTCACATAGTCCTGGTCGGACCGAAACGTCGTCACATAGTCCTGGTCGGACCGAAACGTCGTCACATAGTCCTGGTCGGACCGAAACGTCGTCACATAGTCCTGGTCGGACCGAAACGTCGTCACATAGTCCTGGTCGGACCGAAACGTCGTCACATAGTCCTGGTCGGACCGAAACGTCGTCACATAGTCCTGGTCGGACCGAAACGTCGTCACAGTCCTGGTCGGACCGAAACGTCGTCACATAGTCCTGGTCGGACCGAAACGTCGTCACATAGTCCTGGTCGGACCGAAACGTCGTCACATAGTCCTGGTCGGACCGAAACGTCGTCACATACTCCTGGTCGGACCGAAACGTCGTCACATAGTCCTGGTCGGACCGAAACGTCGTCACATAGTCCTGGTCGGACCGAAACGCGTCGTCATAAGTTTTTTTCTCCAGCGTCCGGGTTATTTGTGTAATATCTGGCATTATGATGGAAAATACGTTTGTTAGTTACTCTACGAAAGGTAGAGCTGCGGTTCTTGGACCCAGCTCTTAATGGTTTATGCATTTTTCGCGTGAACGCGTCTATGCTGCAGTTGAAAGGGTAAGGGATATGTGAAAGAAAATGAATGGTAGATAGAGAAAGCGGAGGTGAAAGTAAGAGCGAGAGTGTCAGTGTAATCAGGACTAGCCTCAGGTGATTCTCTGGAAAATACAAACTTTTAACAATGTATTTGTGGAAAGTAAAGACTGTGTGGGTGAGGGAGGTGGGTGGTGGGTGGTTGATACTAGACGGAGCCGATGACCCCACACCTACCTACTTGTACCGGCTTCAAGGGGTCATCGGGATGTTTTTTTCAGTTTCTGAACTACCTATAAGAGATAAGATTTTGTTTGGATTTTTAACCCGGAGGGTTAGCTACCCAGGATAACCCAAGAAAGTCAGTGCGTTATCGAGGACTGTCTTGTCTTATTTCCAGCGTGGTCCTTCAGTCTTGTCCCCCAGGATGCGACTCGCACCAGTCGGCTAACACCCAGGTACCTACTTTCTTGCTAGGTGAACAGGGACAACAGGTGTAAGGAAACACACCCAGTGTTTCCACCCGGCCAGGGATTGAACCACGTGAGGCGAGAGCATTATCTACCAGGCCAAGGGTCACCATATCGATTACGGGCCATGTCCCAGGCAAGGCCTCCTGGCCTGGTCAATGGCGTGGTCGACCAGACTATGCTGCTGCACACAACCCAGTCGAAAAAAAAAATGCAGTGGGCAGGGGAGACTAACATGACGTTTAATGGTGACAAGTTTTAACTGTTTAGATATGGAAAGAATTAAAAAAGTATCGAAAGGGACATTATATAAAATGCAAAGAACTTGCGAAAGACCTGGGTGTAGTAATGTCAGCTGACTTTTCTGTTAAGGAACAATAAGGCAAATGTCACTAAAGTCAGGAATATGAAAAGCTTTCTCGCTTAGAGTATTGTTCGTTGTTGACGACTCCGTTGAGAGCAAGAAAGATAGCTTGAATAGATACAGATATCATTAAGATGCCGCAAAGAGCCAATGTATCATTTAAAATATTGGGTATACTTCAGAATCCTAATATTTACTCTGGAACAGAGGGAAGAGAAATGCGTGATATATACGCAGAAGGTACTTCAGGGTTTAGTCCCAAATCTGCACTCCACCTTAACATACTGCAGTGAGAGATATGGGAGGAAATGTAAAATAAACCCAGTGAAAAGCAGGGAATCCGAAGGCAAAATAAGAGAATATTGTATCAACATCCATTAGCTCAGACTATTGAATATTTTACTAGAAATTATCAAACTGCCGGAAAAGGTGTTGAAGTCTTCAAGAAGAAACTGGACAAGTATTTCAAACTGCCGAATCAACCAGTCTTTGATGGATATGTGGCCCAGTGGGACGACACAAGCAACAACCTGGTTGACTAGGCAAGCACCAGGCAGGCCTGGCCGAGGGCCAGGTTACGGAAGTAGGAAAACTCTCCAACTCGTCAAATATATGAAGGTATGTCAAAGGTAGGCATCACACCCCCTCCATAGCGAAGTGGCTGAAATTTGTCCTCATTGAACATCAGGTTTTCTGTGGCCCACCAGAATAACAGTAATAACAATATCTTTATTTCTACAAGTACATGTACAAGGTATACAGGCTTAGCTGACATCAATGACATACTACTATATAGTATGTCAGACCTGGTTAATACCAGCTTGGATATTCATTGTCCTCAATGGATACCACTCTCATACAGATTGAAGAATCGTTTGCAAAGGATGAAACGATGCTATGATTTATGTTTGTGTCGGATAAGGGAATGAATAAGGAAGGAGGTGGAGTGGGTGGTGAGTTAAGGAGGTGGAGTGGGTGGTGAGTTAAGGAGGTGGAGTGGGGTGGTGAGTTAAGGAGGTGGAGTGGGGTGGGTGAGTTAAGGAGGTGGAGTGGGTGGTGAGTTAAGGAGGTGGAGTGGGTGGCGAGAATTTTTAAAACATTGCATGTTTCCTACCCTTCCCTTCCTCCTTAGTGGGTGACTCATCCACCATCTGGACATGACGATGAGGTGAGCCACCTGGTGGAGGCTGGTGTGGTAGCGGAGGTGGATGACGATGCCAGCTAACACACACACTGTGTTCACGTGTCATAACTTTTCCTCCCAAATAGCCCGACACTTCAGACGTTGCAGCAGTGTTGAGGACCTTGTGCATAATGTTGCACAAGCTTTGTATAATGGAGGAAATTGTTTTGGGTGTGTGTAGGTGTGGAATGGCGTTGGGTTGGGTAGGAAAGAACGGTGGACTGGAAAGGAGGGAGGAAGGGAAGAGCGGTGAGTTGGCAGAGGTATCTTTGACGAGGGTGAATTTAGGTGGCAAGGAAGAGAAAGGACACAGTACAAGCAGTAAGAACTCAGAAAGAATGACTCAGAATTTTGTCAATATATCCAGAATTTCCGACATAACCATAACACCAGTGGACTTTGAATATTCTGTAGAGAAGGGAGCCTAGACACAGGGGACATCCCACAGTCACTAAAAACAACGGATATGGCCCCACTCCACACAGGTAACAACAAAGCCGTAGCAAAGAATTATAGACTGACAGCACTAACGGCATATATCATGAACATTTTTGAAAGGGTTCTGAGAAGTAACATCGCCAACCACTTGGATTCCCAACAGTTGCACAACCTATGGCAGCTTGGGTAGGTGAGGGAGTGGGTGGTTATCCAAAATACACACGCACACAAAAACAAAGACGCGTCCCCCCAAAAAAAAAAATACACATTATATCTACAGAAATATTACATGAAGCTTCTTGTACGAGTCTTCCCCCCCCAAAAAAAAAAAATAATACGGAAAATTATAATTGATGTTTTTGTATAAATTTAGGAAGCATAAAACATTTTATAATTGATATTTGAGTTGGGATACATTATTAGTAATAAATAAGTAGTATAGGAATATGAATTTCAGTGGGTACACCCCCACCCACCTTCATAGTGAGAAATGCCTCACCATAGCGAAAACTGTTACCTGGACGGTATTACGGGGATCAAAGCCCCCCGCGGCCTGGTCCACGACCAGGCCTCTCGGTGTATCAGGCCTGATCAACGAGGCTGTTACTGCTGGCCTCACGTAGTTCAACGTACGAACCACAGCCCAGCTGATCCGGTACTGACTTAGGTATCTGTCCAGCTCCCTCTTGTTGACAACCAGGGATCTATTGGTAATTCCCTTATGGCTTGTGGGAGGCTGTTGAACAGTCTTGGGCCACATACACTTTGTGTTTTCTCTTAGTGTACTAATGGCGCCCTTACTTTTCATTGGGCGTATGTTGAATCGCCTGCCAAGTCTTTTGCTTTCGTATGGCAAAGGTGGGGCAAGATGCTGAAGATATAGGTGTTAGCTTTGTGTTAAGACGTGGTCTACACCAGCAGCCATGAAGCTGTTAATGTCTGTGTGTAGTCAGTAGGACTGTTTGCCGGTGTTATCTAGTTCAGGAGTGCGTGTGGCCCCGCGGGGGTGAAGGAACAATGACTGCTGCTTCCGTAACTCTGCTGCCCACCTCCACTTCTTAAGTCATCCGAAATGTCATTGTATATTAAGACAAAAAGAAAAGCCTCCTTGAAATTATATAACTTGTTGGTGAATACGAAGAGGAAAGTAGACATAGCTCCTTTGCATAAGGGAGGTAGTAGAGCACTAGCTAAAAATTACAGACCAGTAGCCCTCACTTCTCACATCATAAAAATCTTTGAAAGAGTGATGAGACGGCAGATTACAAAGTTCATGGACCAGCACAACCAACATAACCCGAACCAGCATGGCTTTAGAGCGGGTCGATCATGCCTGTCACAGCTGCTGAACCATTATGACAGAATTACAGAGGCATTGGAGGACGACCAAAACGCAGATGTGATTTACACAGATTTTGCAAAGGCGTTTGACAAATGCGATCATGGAGTGATAGCGCACAAAATGAGGGCCATAGGCATTACGGGGAAGGTAGGCAGATGGATTTTTGAGTTCCTAACACAAAGAACACAAAAAGTAGTAGTGAACAGGGCAAGATCCAGCATCAGCGATGTCAAAAGCTCAGTGCCCCAAGGCACTGTCCTGGCACCTCTGCTGTTTCTAATCCTCATAGCAGACATAGATAAAAACACCCAGCACACTTTTGTATCATCATTTGCAGATGACACTAAAATAAGCATGAAAGTCACTACGGTAGAGGACACTGAAAAATTACAGGAGGACATAAGCAGGGTCTTCCAATGGGCAGTGGAGAACAACATGACGTTCAATGGTGATAAGTTTCAGCTGCTTAGGTATGGAAAAATGAAGAACTCAAAAGGAACACTATATACAAAACGCAAGAGGGTCACCACATAGAACGAAAGGAACACGTAAAGGACTTGGGAATAATTATGTCTGCTGATCTGTCGTTTAAAGACCATAACAAGACAAAGATCACAACAGCCAGGAAGATGACGGGTGGGTATTGAGAACTTTCAAAACAAGGGAAATAATGCCGATGGTGACACTATTCAAATCGCTAGTGCTCCCTCACTTAGAATACTGCTCAGTGCTGACGGCCCGTTCAGGGCAGGAGAAATAGCAGAGCTGGAACAAATCCAGAGATCGTTTACGGCTCACATTGAGCCATTGAAACATCTAAATTATTGGGAACGCCTTCAAGTCTTGAACATGTACTCATTGGAGCGGAGGAGAGAGAGATACATGATAATATATACATGGAAAGTACTTGAGGGCCTGGTCCCAAATCTGCACACTGCCATAACAACATACTGGAGTGAGAGATATGGGAGAAAGTGTAAAATAAATCCAGTGAGGAGCAGGGGTGCGGTGGGGACAATACGGGAGCACTGTATTAACATCCGGGGTCCCAGACTATTCAACATCTTACCAGAAGATATCCGAAACACGGCTGGAACCAGTGTAGAAGCCTTCAAGAGGAAACTGGACAAATATCTTCACCAGGTGCCAGATCAACCAGGCTGTGATGGATATGTGGGGCAGCGGGCCTCCAGCAGCAACAGCCTGGTTGACCAGGCAAGCACCAGACGAGCCTGGCCCATGGCCGGGCTCAGAGAGTAGATACTCTCGAAACTCTTCAAAGGTATATCAAAGGTATATCAAAGGGTGATCCATTGAGACTGAGAGGAGGAAATGCAGGGTGGAGAGGCTCCGACAACTGTACATACCTGCATTCCGCGGCCAGCCACCCCGACACTAACTCTCACAACCCTGGCGCTCTCACGTGTCCGCTAAACTCTCTACTTATCACTTAGTTAATCTTTAGGTAATGGCAGTTTAATGAATGGAGGGGTAGGGGCAGCTCTTTAGGGGAGACTACTTGGAAAAGAAGAGGGTGTTGCCATGGATAGGGTGAGGTAGATGGAAGATACAAACCACCTCTGCAGTTACGATGCTGCCTCGTTTCTATACCCACCACCACCACCATGTCTGACCCCTACATGGTTTCCTCTTTTAGTCTCTGGGATCTAGGCTAGTCAACACATTCGTGCAGTGAAATGTAATTTTAATATTTATTGACTTCGCAGACAATTTCACCTTTTAGAATAAATAAATAAATAAATATATATATATATATATATATATATATATATATATATATATATATATATATATATATATATATAATATTATTGTGTGTGTAAATTCTTTTTCGTGGTTCATTTTGGAAATTAGTAGTGAAGGAGGTTGAGTATGGGGAATGCTAATTTAAGTCCGTGAGTGTTAGTGGCTGTACCATAACAGGACATTCTCTTCACAATTTTCATGCGTAGAATTATTCAACTGTTTCTTCCCACCTTTACTGTTATTGTTATTATTATAAAAATACCACAGGGAAAACAGGAGAAGCTCCTGAGTACTTTTATGTGCTTGCATAAACATCTTAAGAGCAGGTGACAACTCACCCAGTGAGGTGCTACCTAACCCGTAGGAATTATATAGCGTCTGAAGGAATGGGAGGCATTTAGGCTCCATTCAAGTAAATGGAGTACAGATTCAATACCTAAGATCAAAAGCCCCCTCACCAGCATCAAGGAACCTCCCTTGAAGGGTACCACTACCTGAGTCTTATACGCCAGCCTTTGTCTCCGTGTCATTGTCTCCCGGCGCATCAACAACATTACGTACAAATTCCTGCAGTATTATGCTGATCGGCAACTGTTGGAAATTATGCCCTGGAGCCACCCAGGACTTCTGGTCATAGCCCGGAGGTGAGCGTCCTGCTACCCCAAGGCTCTTTATGGCCACTGTACGCTGTGTGAGCGTCGACCCTAGCGGCGTCTCCCGTCACCTTGGGCAGCGTAAAGTGGGGTGCTTCACCTTCCCACCACAACAATGTTCCAGGGAGCTGTAGAGAAGCAGGATGGAGTGAAGGTGTTGGTAATGTTGTGATGATGGGTCAGGATGGAGGGAAGGTGTTGGTAATGTTGTGATGATGGGTCAGGATGGAGGGAAGGTTTTGGTAATGTTGTGATGATGGGTCAGGATGGAGTGAAGGTGTTGGTAATGTTGTGATGATGGGTCAGGATGGAGGGAAGGTGTTGGTAATGTTGTGATGATGGGTCAGGATGGAGGGAAGGTGTTGGTAATGTTGTGATGATGGGTCAGGATGGAGGGAAGGTGTTGGTAATGTTGTGATGATGGGTCAGGATGGAGGGAAGGTGTTGGTAATGTTGTGATGATGGGTCAGGATGGAGGGAAGGTGTTGGTAATGTTGTGATGATGGGTCAGGATGGAGGAAGGTGTTGGTAATGTTGTGATGATGGGTCAGGATGGAGGAAGGTGTTGGTAATGTTGTGATGATGGGTCAGGATGGAGTGAAGGTGTTGGTAATGTTGTGATAATGGGTCAGGATGGAGGAAGGTGTTGGTAATGTTGTGATGATGGGTCAGGATGGATGGAAGGTGTTGGTAATGTTGTGATGATGGGTCAGGATGGAGGAAGGTGTTGGTAATGTTGTGATGATGGGTCAGGATGGAGGGAAGGTGTTGGTAATGTTGTGATGATGGGTCAGGATGGAGGGAAGGTGTTGGTAATGTTGTGATGATGGGTCAGGATGGAGGGAAGGTGTTGGTAATGTTGTGATGATGGGTCAGGATGGAGGGAAGGTGTTGGTAATGTTGTGATGATGGGTCAGGATGGAGGGAAGGTGTTGGTAATGTTGTGATGATGGGTCAGGATGGAGTGAAGGTGTTGGTAATGTTGTGATGATGGGTCAGGATGGAGGGAAGGTGTTGGTAATGTTGTGATGATGGGTCAGGATGGAGTGAAGGTGTTGGTAATGTTGTGATGATGGGTCAGGATGGAGGGAAGGTGTTGGTAATGTTGTGATGATGGGTCAGGATGGAGGGAAGGTGTTGGTAATGTTGTGATGATGGGTCAGGATGGAGGGAAGGTGTTGGTAATGTTGTGATGATGGGTCAGGATGGAGGGAAGGTGTTGGTAATGTTGTGATGATGGGTCAGGATGGAGGGAAGGTGTTGGTAATGTTGTGATGATGGGTCAGGATGGAGTGAAGGTGTTGGTAATGTTGTGATGATGGGGTCAGGATGGAGTGAAGGTGTTGGTAATGTTGTGATGATGGGTCAGGATGGAGGGAAGGTGTTGGTAATGTTGTGATGATGGGTCAGGATGGAGGGAATATGTTGACAGTGTTGCGTTGATGGGTCAGGATGACGTGGAGTGGTTTCCTGAGGTCACGACCCCCATGGCTCGATCCCATTACCAGGCTTTCTGGTTGCTGGCTTGATCGATCCAGCTGTTAGTACCCGCCGTCCGCAGTCCAACATGTGCACCACAGCCTGGCTGATCAGGCACTGTTTTTGAGGAATCTGTCGGATTCCTTCTTGAGACAACTTGGGGACTGTTGGTTATCCACCTATGCATGAAAGGAGGATGTTAAAGATGTTAGCAATGTGTTGATGGATGGAGTCAGCTGGTGATACCTGGATTTAAGTCTTTTTGATTACCATAGTTAAGATCTGCTATCTTGCCTTATTTAAATCTTGCCCTAGAATTTATTGGAAAGTCCTCTCAAGGGAGGTTCTTTGACCCTGGTGAAGGGGATATTGAGCCAAGGAATTGGATTAACCTAATTATCTCCCATTTCCCCTACGGCTTCCCACTAAAGAATAATAATTCATTGGAAAGTGGTTTTAAAAATAAGTTCACCTAATATTTATGATTATAATAACTTATTTCACTAATCTAGATGATGATAATTTGTGATTGTTACTCTTTGAGTGTTCCACTGGAGTGATTGTTACTCTTGAGTGTTCCACTGGAGTCGATTTGGTTGACTCTTGGAGTGTTTTACCACACTGGAGTGATTGTTACTCTTGAGTGTTCCACTGGGTGATTGTTACTCTTTGAGTGTTCCACTGGAGTGATTGTTACTCTTGAGTGTTCCACTGGAGTGATTGTTACTCTTGAGTGTTCCACTGGAGTGATTGTTACTCTTGAGTGTTCCACTGGAGTGATTGTTACTCTTGAGTGTTCCACTGGAGTGATTGTTACTCTTGAGTGTTCCACTGGAGTGATTGTTACTCTTGAGTGTTCCACTGGAGTTATTGTTACTCTTGAGTGTTCCATTGGAGTGATGTCATGAAATGCACAACTATACTATACATTTTACTGGTAGGAAAAAAAAACTCGAAACTCATCAAAGGTATATTATCAAAGGTGTTTGTCGTGTGGTATAATAAATGTCTTTGGTTGTCCATAAGTTCTGAAAGGTGTCTATAAAACCTTGGGAACATTGACCCTGGACACAACAGTAGGGTAACAAACAGACTTCGAGGTTTGATGCAATCCGTCTCTCATGGTCTTGATAAATAAGTGGCAGAACGGACACCTTTCTTGAGACGACGATTTTTGAGACTCGAAAAGTCTGAAACAGGAAGGGGAGGGAAGGGAGGGGGCGTCTAATCGAGAGTCGCTAATGATTAAGATACAGGTACAAACACTTAGTTATCTTTATTGAGAGACTTGTGTCGTTGCTTGCGAAGCGTCTCTCATTAAAGATACCCCAGGTGTTGTATACGTCTTCATTATCAACGTGTCAGTATCATACCTTTGATCTAACGATTGTCGTTCATAAAGCCACAGGTGAAGTAGGTACGAGATCCTTCTTAAAGCTCTAAGTTACTTGCAACCTTGTGGGAAAAAGGCACTTATGTACAGTTGAGGACATTTATAAATGTCCCGAACTGTACATGAGTGTCTTTGTCCATATCTTGTCGTTATCACGTACCATTTCTCACCTGGAACCTTGCTTGTAAGCACGGCTCTCGACTCTCAACATAAAACCTTCCACTTCTGCTTCTTTATTTATGGCGACTCCGACTCCTTTAATTACATTTTACCAGTTCCATCTCAGACTCCAGTAACCCAAGAATTGCTAACAACCACTTCGACTCCACAGCCGCTTCCAGTTGTAAGGTTCACCACATGGATACTCATGGTCATAGTGGAGTTAGGCTTCACAATAACAACTCATGGTCATAGTGGAGTTAGGCTTCACAATAACAACTCATGGTCGTAGTGGAGTTAGGCTTCACAATAACAACTCATGGTCGTAGTGGAGTTAGGCTTCACAATATCAACTCATGGTCATAGTGGAGTTAGGCTTCACAATAACAACTCATGGTCAGTGAGTTAGCTTCACAATAACAACTCATGGTCGTAGTGGAGTTAGGCTTCACAATAACAACTCATGGTCATAGTGGAGTTAGGCTTCACAATAACAACTCATGGTCATAGTGGAGTTAGGCTTCACAATAACAACTCATGGTCGTAGTGGTCCCAGTAGTTATATCACCACTGTGTTTACTCTGAGCTGATACTACACTACACACACACACACACACACACACACACACACACACACACACACACACACACACACACACACACACACACACACACACACACACACACACACACACACACACACACACCACACACACACACACACACACACACACACACACACACCACACACACACACACACACACACACACACACACACACACGAATGGGCATTGATAGCAGACGCACGGCTGTCATACGTCTTATTTGTAAACAGTTTAGTTCCCGTTCATTAATATCACGACACCTAACATTTAAATGTCAATTAAGATTTGCACGTCACAGAAGGTCAGGCTAGTTTTTACGCCTCCCACGCTCTTCCTGTGATTCATTCTCTCTGAAATTCGAGCCGGAAATATAGGTAGGGTATGTAAGGTCCTTCTGTCGTTAACTACTCAATCCAAAATGGTCCTTAAAGATATTGACAAAGACGGATTCATCTTCCATTCTCTCTCTCCAGTCGGGCAAATCTTACAAAGGTTTAATTAGTCTGTATAAACATACCTTTACTTTCCTATGCGCTTCTTAACGATTCTTAATCTTGTAAGATATCCTTTCCAATTTAGAAGGCCTGGTCTGAGACCGGGAGCTAGATCATTCCCAGGACCAGTAACAGATAATCTTTATTAATACACATAACAACATAAGAACATGAGATGAATCTCACATAGATGCTGGATGCGTGTACGTGGTTGTCAATGCCAGTGCACTTCACATGCAGTCTTGTAGAATCGGTAACCAGTGATATCATATTTAATTAAGATCTCAATGTATCGCTACTCTCCCGGGGATTAAACTGGTCCTTTCGGTTGAGAGCCGAATGGCGTAACAATTAGAGTCGCCAGCTTTGGTGGCCTTAGCTTTTCTTGGTTATATAATGCTAAAGACGTGCTCTTAGTATTGGTGTTAGTCCACGTCTCACTGCTCTGGATGTGGGATGGCCTTTCACTACTGCCTGATACATGATACATAGAGCCATGCATTTTGTAGTTAAGTGTTGAGTGTGTGCTTTGTATCCTCCCTCTATACCTCTTTCACCTGCCCTCACTCTGGCTGCTGGCCACTTGTGTAGACGCTGAGAGTGAGAGGTTTCTTCATAGGGGCAATAGATGTCCTTTGGGAGGTGGGAAAGTTTGTTGCTGGGGAGTAGAGAGGCAGGGAGGGAAGGACTGAGCTGAGTGGAGTAGGGAAGGAGGGAGAAAGGGAGGGGGTGAGTGGAGTAGGGAAGGAGGGAGAAAGGGAGGGGTGAGTGGAGTAGGGAAGGAGGGAGGGGAGCAGTGGAAGGATGGCTTGCATCCCCGCTACACCTGGCAGCCTAAGGGTACAATATTACCCAAAGACGCCACTATCAGCCTTGGTAGAGTTCATTTGAGCGCTGCCGTCACTACTACTGCTCATGCTACGCCTCCTACTGCAACTGTTGCTATTTCTACTGTTTGCTGCTCGTTCTGCAGCTCCTGTTCCTCCCCCTACTTAATAAAGGGGATGTAAATAGCGTGCTAAAAATATCTAGCATAGACAGGACTCGCAGCAGGGATTTTAAGTTGGAAAAATTCAGATTCAGGAAGGATATAGGAAAGCACTGGTTTGGTAATAGAGTTGTGGATGAGTGGAACAAACTCCCGAGTACCGTCATAGAAGCTAAAACGTTGTGTAATTTTAAAAATAGGTTGGATAAATACATGAGTGGGTGTGAGTTGGACCTGACTAGCTTGTGCTACTAGGTCAGACTGACCTGACTAGGTTAAGGCATTGGCTTAAGCCGTTGGGAGAATTGGACGTGCCTCGCATGGGCCAGTAGGCCTACTGCAGTGTTCCTTCTTTCTTATGTTGCTGCCACTGCTGTTGTGCTACCACCTTCCGCTGCTATGGTTCCTGCTGCTGCTGCTGCTGCTGCTGCTCAAAGTGTCGTTCTTCAAACATATAAAAGATTGGTAGGTATGTACATCTTGGACGAGGGCAATACTATCTTAGGACACTAATAGGCGGTGATCATCTGTTGTTTAAATGAGGTGTAGCACCTAGCTCTGGCTAGCCAGTGGATGTGTAACATAGTGAGGTCATTCTTTGACAAAGACCCCTTCCAGGAGACAAGGAGCTTGGTCAGTGTGTGACCCTTGGCAAAGTCTGACACTGTTTCTTCACCACCACCATCACCACCACCACCACCACCACCACCACCACCATCACCATCACCATCACCACCACCACCACCATCACCACCACCACCACCACCACCATCACCACCACCACCACCATCACCACCACCACCACCATCACCACCACCACCATCACCACCACCATCACCACCACCACCATCACCACCATCACCACCATCACCACTACCACCACCACCACCATCATCACCACCACCACCACCACCACCATCACCACCACCATCACCACCACCACCATCACCACCACCATCACCACCACCATCATCCCCACCACCACCACCACCACCACCACCACCATCACCACCATCACCACTACCACCTGGGCTTGACATCTATATCTGGCCAACCAGTGGGATCTTAATGCCCCTCAAATACACGCAACCAGCAAATATAACTCCGCTTAAATGACAAAAAAGGCACAATACCGTGACTGGAACAATACACACACAACCCGCACATATAAAAAGAGAGGAGCTTACGACGACGCTTCGGTCCGACTTGGACCATTTACAAAGTCACACTGTGTCACACAGTGTGACTTTGTAAATGGTCCAAGTCGGTTGTGTGTGTATAACTCCGCTTATAAGTAACATAATTATTAGAAAGGACATTTTTAGTATAAGGATGATGAATAAGGTGTAACAAAGATGAAGTGAATGGAGAGAGCATAGAGAGAAGAGGAAGAATGGAATGTAATAATGGAGGTGGGAGTAAGCATGTACGAGCGAGGATGATGACTGTAGTAAAGGAATCGTATATCTGCATGACAGTACGGGCGTGTGGGCGTGCTGACTGCTTACCGCGACGCGGCGGGCGTCAGTACTGCTACACAAACACTTTATGGAGGCCATTACCCAGGTCGTCATACTCTCCTAGGGAAATATAAGAGCGTAGGTCGTAGTATGCTGAACGATGACGATATTGGTGTCGTACCTGTGGGTGTGCATGTGTGGGAGTGGGGTTGTGTGTGTGTTGTGCGGTTGCGTACTTCCCTCCTGTATCTTTCTCCAGTGTACTCCACATTTCACCACTCTGAGAATGCAACAGTACTAACGTCACTTAGATTCTTCAAAGTTTCCTCTAAGACAGGTTTCTGACGCCCGTTTGAGGCTGACCAGAAGAGGTCTTCTCAAGTTATCGCACGGAACCCATAGCCATGACTGCGAGAAAAACAGTAGTTGCATGAACCTTTTCCGTAGTTATAGTGCACCAGCGCTGAAAATTTGAAGCCTATCGGATGAGGCATCCTCAAGTTAAAAACGATAAAAGTAGCCCCTCGGAATTATAATAATTATTGCTAAGAGTGAAATTTAAAAAAGAGAGGGTGAACGAACGTGGTGGTTAGAAAGTGTGACACTTCTGAGAGAAGTGAACATGTCTGATGTGGTGACACTCTTGGGAGAAAAGTAATAAGATGAATAATGGAACATAATGAGTCTGGAAAACGAGGCAGTGCTTTATAAATTTTGGCGCATTCATTGTTGGTAAGTGTTTTATGTAAGTGTGTTTGAGAGAGAGTGAGTGAGTGAATGACTTTTGAGATAAAGTTAGCAAGAACATAGGATTGGAAACCACGAGGACATTATATATATTATTGTACCCACGAACGAGTGGTATTGATCAATAACAACACTGCGACTAGCCAAGGATTCGAACCCATGTTGTTTTGGCCCGCCACATGGTGAGCGAAAACCACATGACGCTCTAACCCACAGGATCACCAAATCCTACAAGAATCACGCACCCAGCAGAGCTAAGTGTTATTGATCAATACCACTCGTTCGTGGGTACAATAATATAAAATACTGCTTGTTGAGGCTAATACACCAAACGAAGGGAAAGGGAGACTGAAATTAGCTCAGAGGCACCCACACCACCGTATGTTCTCGGATCACGGTAAAACACCTAGCTCATATTAGTAAATATACACGCTCTTTAACCTGTGATAACACATTTACTTTCAAACCTGATCTTAGCAAGTGAGATGTGGTCTTTTTGACCTTAACTTTGTGTCTTGACCTTAACTTAGTCTCTTGACCTTAGGGAGTCTCTTGACTTCAACTACTTGCACCTTAGCACCGCCCCGCCACGCCACGCCACGCCCCGCCCCGCCCCGCCCCGCCCCGCCCCGCCCCGCCCCGCCCCGCCCCGCCACTACACTGTGTTCCTTCCTCGGGTAAATCCTCGCGTCTTCCACTAACACTTCTTCATGCCATTTGCAATTTTTTTTGTGTTGAGTTCATTCAACCTCGTTGGTGTGTGTTTAGCCTCACACCTGTGTACTCCCTCTCTCCCTTCCTCTTCACCCCTCACTTTCGTATCCCTGTCTCTTCCTTCCGAACTCCTTCCTTTGCCCTTCCTCCCTCCTTCCTAACTCCTTCCTTGCCCCCCTCTCTCTCTCTCTCTCTCTCTCTCTCTCTCTCTCTCTCTCTCCTCTCTCTCTCTCTCTCTCTCTCTCCTCTCTCTCTCTCTCTCTCTCTCTCTCTCTCTCTCTCCTCTCTCTCTCTCTCTCCCTCTCTCTCTCTCTCTCTCTCTCTCTCTCTCTCTCTCTCTCTCTCTCTCTCTCTCTCTCTCTCTCTCTCTCTCTCTCTCTCTCTCTCTCTCTCTCTCTCTCTCTCTCTCTCTCTCTCTCTCTCTCTCTCTCTCTCTCTCTCTCTCTCTCTCCTCTCTCTCTCTCTCTCTCTCCTCTCTCTCTCTCTCTCTCTCTCTCTCTCTCTCTCTCTCTCTCTCTCTCCTCTCTCTCTCTCTCTCTCTCTCTCTCTCTCCATCTCTCTCTCTTCTCCATCTCTCTCTCTCCTCTCTCTCTACTCTCTCTCATCTTCTTTCCCCTTATGTTTCTCTCTCCATTCTCTTTTCTCCCTTATTTTCTCTCTATCCCCTCATCCTCTCCCTCTGTTCGTCTTTCACTCTCCACTTCTCCCCCCTCACTTCCCTCTCTTCCCTCTACCTCCCACCTCTCATCCTCTCCTCCCCACGTCTCACTCTTCCCACCTCCCATCCTCCCCACGTCTCACTCTTCCCACCTCCCATCCTCCCCACGTCTCACTCTTCCCACCTCCCATCCTCCCCTCTCCTCCACCTCATCCTCCCCCACTCTTACCTTCCGCCACATTTCGTCCGGTCACTGAGTTTTAATCTTCTGATAAGGTGGTATGAGTGCCCCTGGCTGATGCTGGCTCCCCAGGCCTCGGTACTTCTTAACACCGCTACTACCTCCGTTCTTTTTTGAGATGCAAGGGTAATTAAGCTCCTGGGACTCACGATAAGCTGGGGGGAAGGAGGGTCATGGTGAGGGGGGAAGCGAGAGAGAGAGAGCTGTGGCAGGGGGGTATGTTAGTGTGAATGGATTTGGGAGGGGAGATGTGGAGATGTGGTTGTGGTGGTTCTGGAGATGGGTGTGGTGATGGGGAGGGGGTTATAGAGATTGTGGTGATGGGGAGGGGTTGTGGAGATTGTGGTGATGGGGAGGGGTTGTGGTGATGGGGAGGGGGTTGCGGTGATGGGAGAGGGGGTTCTGATGATGGGTGTGGTGATGGGAGAGGGGGTTCTGGAGATGGGTGTGGTGATGGGAGAGGGGTTCTGGAGATGGGTGTGGTGATCGTAGTCGTTCATGTTTACCTTCACGTGTCACGTTCCACCTGGATAATCATACAATAAAGATCTTTAGATTCTCAGTTTTTCTCGTTGTTTTTTAATTTTGTGTGTACTCTAATTCTTGTCGCTTCTGTCAAGCAAAGTGTCCATGTGTACTCTGTATATGCGTGCATGAATCTTGTGTGTCGTGATCCTATCTCTCCTGATTCTTTGTTTGAAGAAAGACACGAGATTCGGCTTCAGTATTTTCTCGTAGTCTGATTCCTCTCAGCTCTGGAACTCTCCTGGGTTCAAAGTGTAGACTTTCTCGAGCCTGCGTGTGTTCGTGTGCGTTTGTGTTCGTGTTCTACACTGGTGGTGTATACTCTTATAATTATCCTCCAGTGTATTGTGTGAAGTGTCTAGAACGGGTCCATGTTAGGTACCTGTGTACTACTAACCTTATCAGTCTCGCATCACTGGAAACTTTACAGACACCTTCAGGTTCCATACAGACATTCCTACAATCTAAGAATATACAATGTGTTGTTATCTGTTTGTAGTTACACGAGCAGAGTCAGGCTCGTGGTGTCCCGTCTTCAGTGTTTAGTTTGTCGAAACAAATGATAATTTCCAGTAATAGTCACGCATGCTGCATCCTCTTGTATCCTACACCAGCAGTCTACCCCACTACATGTGGTATATGTTCGCGTCTCAATGTATACTCGCAGAGTCTATGCGGGAGTCTATTCACCAGACTCGGGTCTTCTAAGCTGCCTTGACAGATTTCTACTGGACTCTGGCCATCCAGAGAGACGCAGCATAGCATTGTATCATTCTTTGCAGACGCTACTGGAATTTGCATGAGAGTAGCATGCATCTAGGACAAGCTGACGGAAACCACCTCCTCTCCAGTGGACCCACAGAGAACCAGAGAAATTTGTTGCTTCACCGTGAATATAAAACACACGTCAAGTTCTTTTAGGATGGAAGAGCAATGTAGAGGACCAGGGAGTGACTGTGGAAGATCACAAGAGTATTACTGTACATTCAAGGAAAATGATACGTTGCATAACTAGACCTTTCATAGTGATTGGATGGATAACTAGACCTTTCATAGTGATATGTTGGATAACTAGACCTTTCATAGTGATTGGATGGATAACTAGACCTTTCATAGTGATTGGATGGATAACTAGACCTTTCATAGTGATTGGATGGATAACTAGACCTTTCATAGTGATATGTTGGATAGCTAGAACTTTCATATCAGTCCCATATAATTAAGTTAGGTAAAAGGACACATTTGCAACTAATGCGACATTTTATTATGACAAAGTTTCACTCTCCAGGAGCTTTGTCTTGGCTCAAGAGGTCTTGAGAGCGAAACGTTGCCACAATAAAATGTATCATTAGTTGTAATAATATTGGTAGAATTACCGACAATATGTTAAGTAAAAGGACACAAATGCAACTAATGTGACATTTTATTGTGGCAACGTTTCGCTCTCCAGGAGCTTTGTCAAGCCGTGTATCATTAGTTGCACACGTGTCCTTTTACCTAACATATTGTCGGTAATTCTACCAACATTATTGCCATATAATTAAGGCTGTTGCAATTGCAGAAAACCTTCACTGCCGGTGTAAATTCGGTGAGACAAATTATCAGAAAAGCGTAAAGTCCTTGAACGCAGGTGAGAAAGATTTATCATAGTTTATACTTGAAAAATACTCCTCACTGAAATTCCTCATTACGAGAGCGGTAAGGACGGGAGAAGGTGGGAAAAATACTCTCCCTCCCCCATCCTTTTCCAGTGAAAATCAGGACTGCCGTATAATTAAGATATGGACTTAACACTCATTCTTCAGATTAAGAGGAAATATCGTGCTTATTCCACCATGATACCAAAAAAAAAAAAAAAATCTAACGTCCCTATAGTCCCCGTTTCTTGAATACTCTGTTTCGATTCCTCTTGGAATTTTGTGCATCTGAATTTGTTTTAGCTTTCCCTTCTCTCATCCTCTCCTCCCTTCTCTCCTTCAGGGTCATTAAGTTCAGTTCATTGAGTCTCTCCGAAAATTACATTAATCTCAGCCCTGGGACAAGTTTTGTTTGAAAACCTTTGCCTCTTTTCTAGCACCCTGGAGATGTGTACTCTTGAGTAACCTTACATACGTCGTGAAGCACCCTGGGGATGTGTACTCTGAGTAACCTTACATACGTCGTGAAGCACCCTGGAGATGTGTACTCTGAGTAACCTTACATACGTTGTGTAAAGTGTCTTCAGAGCTCCTTTGTTTACGTTCCTGAATGCTCTCTGTCTCCAAACTTTTTTGTTTTATTCCTTATTACTGTAGTTTCACGCGCCAGTGCCACCTACATAGTGTATACATTGTTAATGCCACCCACCATAACATAGTGTCACCCACGACGTGTACATAGTACCACATCCAACACGTACACCGTGCCAACCACAACACGTACATGGTCAGGGGCGTTCAAGCACGTACGCGTATTAAGTTGGCAGAGCTGATAAATGTAGTGGAGGGTACTGAGGACTGTGTGAGAGAATATAGATGGTGAGGATACCAGCTGCTGCTGCCTACAAATGGTCCTCTTCATCTGCCGCCCGCCACCCGCCCGCTTGCCGCCCTCCACCCGCCCGCTTGCCGCCCTCCACCCGCCCGCTTGCCGCCCTCCAGCCCGCCTACACTACCAAACACTGTGCACTTCAGCTGTTGGGCTTACCAAGAGGAAGCTGGTTCTCTCTCTGTCTCTGCGTCTCTCTGAGAAAATTGAAGGTTTAGCAGTGTCTCCCCTTGGAGATTGGGATAAGTTTTATTCACACTGTAATTTCGTATTTTGTTAAATTATAAAAATAAACTTAATATATATATATATATATATATATATATATATATATATATATATATATATATATATATATATATATATATATATATATATATATATACAGTTACCCGTTTACGATATTTTCATTCCAGAATGCTGTTCAAGTGCCATTACCAAGAATTTATCTCTTAGAAATTTAAAATAGACTAGTCCTTTTAGACCCAAATTACACTTAAAAGCATTTAAAATAAACTTACATAAGGGTGAGTTTGGGACCATCTAAACGGTACCATGTATATATATATATTCACGTCTATAATAAATTTTTCTTCATTATATTTTGCATCACAAAGGACGGGAAAATAGTTGTATTGTTAATATCAAGGAATTAAAAGACGACCACCCCGAAAATAAGATAAAATTTTAGAAAATATGTACATGTATGGCATTTTAATGGTATTTGGCCTGTGGTATGTCACACAGGTGTGGAAGGTCAGAATGTTTGACAGATAAGCAGAATGATTATTCAAATTTCTGACATCGCTAATTGTTAGTAAATAGAATAGTCTTGAGGAAAGTAAAGCTTTCAGTAGTACGAGGCACTGCCCTGGCACCATCACTGCGGCTGGTCATCATAGCACTACAAGGCACTGTCCTGGCACCACCACCACTACTCATCATAGTACTACAAGGCACCATCAATGCTGCTGGTCATAGTACTACAAGGCACTGCCCTGGTACCATCACTACTATTCATAGTACTATAAGGCACTGTCCTGGCACCATCACTGCTGCTGGTCATCATAGTACTACAAGGCACTGCCCTGGCATCGTCACTGCTCCTCATCATAGTACTACAAGGCACTGTCCTGGCACCATCACTACTATTCATAGTACTATAAGGCACTGTCCTGGCACCATCACTTCTGCTGGTCATCATAGTACTACAAGGCACTGCCCTGGCATCGTCACTGCTCCTCATCATAGTACTACAAGGCACTGTCCTGGCACCATCACTACTACTCATTATAGTACTACGAGGCACTGCCCTGGCATCGTCACTGCTCCTCATCATAGTACTACAAGGCACTATACTGGCACCATCACTGCTGGTCATAGTACTACAAGGCACTATCCTGGCACCATCACTGCTGGTCATAGTACTACAAGGCACTGCCCTGGCACCCTCGGGTAATCAGTCCCTCAGCCTGAAGTCTGAGGGACTGATTACCTCAATCTCCAAATCTTTACTGTTCTTTGTATTACACTGATGAAGCCATTGTGTGGCTTCATCAGTGTTGCACATGTCTTATTAATGATGGTGTGTACACTCAGAGGCTGAGTAACTGCCGGGTAAACTCTCTCCTCCAGACGAAAATCTACGACTTGTGTTGATGTGATAATGTTGGTAGAATTACAGAATATGTTAGGTAAAAGGACACAAGTGCAACTAATGCGACATTTTTTTTTATTGTGGCAACGTTTCGCTCTCCATGAGCTTTTGTCAAGCCGTTACAAACAATACAGAGACACAGGGTACCTGAAGTTGATCAAGACGTGTGGAGCTGAACACTTCTCCAGGCTGAGGGACTGACCACCTCAAATACTATTTCTTCAAGGTTGATGGACTGATTACATCTTCATTTCACTACTACACTTGTTGCCTCTGTATTTGACTGAAGAAGCCTACTGTGTAGGCGAAACGTTTCAACAATAAAGATACCCAACTGTTGCACATTTGTCTTAATCATCAGAGAAGGATCTGTCTATAATAATAATAATAATAATAATAATATAATAATATCTTTATTTCTACAAGTACATGTACATGGTATACAGTCCTCGCGGACATCAATGACATACTACTATATAGAAAGCCCCTTGTTATGCAGAACATTTCGGGCAAATTAGGTCAATTTTATCCCAGAATTCTACCCACACCAGTCGACTAAGAGCCAGGTACTCATTTTACTGATGGGTGAACATGGGCAGCAGATGTCTTATGGAAACACGTTTGGGACAGTGTTCTTCCATTGTTATGTTCTTAATATTCTAAGTTGTATGATTGTTATCAGGCCAGCGTGGTACAGAGCACTGGTCTGCCAGCGTGGTACAGAGCACTGGTCTGCCAGCGTGGTACAGAACACTGGTCTGCCAGGGCTTCCAATCACACCTGTGCCGTCAGAAGAATTGCATTCCTCGCCTGGCCACACTCGGATGAGTTTATTCTTCCTGGCGGTCCGTATTTTTCAGACCCTAGACGTAATATAAACGTATTTGTATTTCGTGTAGCTTGTGCGTCACGGTGTCTGGGGGTGGAGGCGGGCAGCAGCAGTTCACACCTGATACATCGAAATTTTCGCTTGAAAGTCACTTGACTGGAGGAAGAGGGTCATGCATCACCCTGTGTCATGCATCACCCTGTGTCATGCATCACCCTGTGTCATGCATCACCCTGTGTCATGCATCACCCTGTGTCATGCATCACCCGTGTCATGCACACCTGTCAGCATCACGTGCATGCATCACCCTGTGTCATGCATCACCCTGTGTCATGCACCACCCTGTGTCATGCACCACCCTGTGTCATGCACCACCCTGTGTCATGCATCACCCTGTGTCATGCACAACATTGACAAATGAAGTCAGCGTGGCGCTTTGTTTGTGTGTGATTGTTACTCGCTGTGGATAGTGTGATTGTTATTTGTTATGGGTAGAGAGATTGTTACGTGTAGGTTGCATGTATTTGTTACTTGCTGTGGCTAGTGTTCTTGTGGATAGTTTGTGTTTGTTGCTTGCCGTGGGTAACGTATTGTCCTGGGTCTTTGCTTTGATGTTGCCGGGGAGGTTGTGGGTGTTGCTGTGGGAGGCTGGGCAAGACACTAGCTGAGAGACGAGATTCGTGGCGCCTCCTTGTTTTCCCCTCCCGTCTCTCTCTCTGAACATGTATTTTGTAAATAGATGTGAAATGAATGTTCATTTCATTTCAGAGAGAGAGAGAGAGAGAGAGAGAGAGAGAGAGAGAGAGAGTGTGAGAGAGAGAGAGTGTGAGAGTGGAGAGAGAGATGTGAGTGAGAGAGTGTGAGTGAAGGTGAGTAGAGAGAGTGTGAGTGAGAGAGAGTGGAGATGAGTAGAGTGTGAGTGAGAGAGAGTGATGAGGAAGTAGTGAGAGAGTGAGAGAGAGTGTGAGAGAGAGTGTGAGTGAGAGAGAGTTGAGTGAGAGGTGAGAGTGTGAGAGAGTGAGTAGAGAGGTGAGTGGAGAGGTGAGTGAGAGGAGAGTGTGAGGTAGAGTAGAGTGAGTGGTAGAAGTGGAGTGAGGAGAGTGTGAGTGAGAGTGTGAGTGAGAGAGAGTGTGAGTGAGAGAGAGTGTGAGTGAGAGAGAGTGAGAGTGAGAGAGAGTGTGAGTGAGAGAGTGAGTGAGAGAGAGTGTGAGTGAGAGAGAGAGTGAGTGAGAGTGTGAGTGAGAGAGAGTGTGAGTGAGAGAGAGTGTGAGTGAGAGAGAGTGTGAGTGAGAGAGAGTGGAGTGGAGAGAGTGTGAGTGAGAGTGTGAGTGAGAGAGAGGGTGAGTGAGAGAGAGTGTGAGTGAGAGAGAGTGAGAGTAGAGAGAGTGTGAGTGAGAGGTGAGTGAGAGAGAGTGTGAGTGAGAGGAGTGAGTGAGAGTGTGGAGTGAGAGAGAGGTGAGTGAGAGAGAGGGAGTGAGAGAGTGAGTGAGGAGAGAGTGTGAGAGAGAGTGGAGTGAGAGGTGAGTGATGAGTGAGAGGTGGAGGAGAGAGTGTGAGTGAGAGAGTGAGTGAGAGAGAGTGGGTGAGAGAGTGTGAGGGGAGGAGATGTGAGTGAGGAGAGTGTGAGTAGAGAGTGAGAGTGAGTGAGAGAGTGTGAGTGAGAGAGTGTGAGTGAGAGAGAGTGTGAGTGAGAGAGTAGTGAGAGAGGTGAGTGAGAGTGAGGGTGTGTGAGTGAGAGAGTGTGAGTGAGAGAGAGTGAGTGAGAGTGTGAGTGTGTGAGTGAGAGAGAGTGTGAGTGAGAGAGAGTGTGAGTGAGAGAGAGTGTGAGTGAGAGTGTGAGTGAGAGAGAGTGTGAGTGAGAGAGTGTGAGTGAGAGAGTGTGAGTGAGAGAGTGAGTGAGAGAGAGTCTTTAAAAAGTCGTCTGGTATAATACATGAATTTTTATAAAGCTTTGAGGAGGTTCGGAGTGGTTTTAGGAGGAGAATTATTGAGTGCCTCAGGGATCAATCCTTGGCCCAGCGCTCTTTTACAATTTACATAAATCATCTCGAAATGGCACTAAACATTTAAAATCAGAGTTCGCGGTTGATAAATTTGATAAAAAAAAAAAAGGTCTGTGGCAATATGGATAAGTTGTTGACGTGGATGGTAAGTCTCCGTGTACCTTAATCCTTGATATACCTTTGATGGGTTTCAAGAGTTTTTTCCTGAAGAATGAGACGCTTGTGTAACACTTAGGAATCTTTACTGAGGAAACGTTTCGCCAGCCAGTGGCTTCTTCAGTCCAGTATAAAGAAAAACGGTGGAAAAAGAGAAGTTTGAAGTAATCAGTCCCTCAGCCTGGAGTCGATGTGTTCAGTCCATCATCTTGAAGAAATGTCCAGGGACAGACAACGTGAAGGTGGACTGTGAGAAGGTCCAGGGACAGACAGTGTGAAGGTGGACTGTGAGAAGGTCCAGGGACAGACAACGTGAAGGTGGACTGTGAGAAGGTCCAGGGACAGACAACATAGAGGTGGACTGTGAGAAGGTCCAGGGACAGACAGTGTGAAGGTGGACTGTGAGAAGGTCCAGGGACAGACAGTGTGAAGGTGGACTGTGAGAAGGTCCAGGGACAGACAACGTGAAGGTGGACTGTGAGAAGGTCCAGGGACAGACAATGTGAAGGTGGACTGTGAGAAGGTCCAGGGACAGACAATGTGAAGGTGGACTGTGAGAAGGTCCAGGGACAGACAACGTGAAGGTGGACTGTGAGAAGGTCCAGGGACAGACAGTGTGAAGGTGGACTGTGAGAAGGTCCAGGGACAGACAACGTGAAGGTGGACTGTGAGAAGGTCCAGGGACAGACAACATAGAGGTGGACTGTGAGAAGGTCCAGGGACAGACAGTGTGAAGGTGGACTGTGAGAAAGTCCAGGGACAGACAATGTGAAGGTGGACTGTGAGAAGGTCCAGGGACAGACAACGTGAAGGTGGACTGTGAGAAGGTCCAGGGACAGACAATGTGAAGGTGGACTGTGAGAAGGTCCAGGGACAGACAATGTGAAGGTGGACTGTGAGAAGGTCCAGGGACAGACAATGTGAAGGTGGACTGTGAGAAGGTCCAGGGACAGACAGTGTGAAGGTGGACTGTGAGAAGGTCCAGGGACAGACAGTGTGAAGGTGGACTGTGAGAAGGTCCAGGTACAGACAACGTGAAGGTGACTGTGAGAAGGTCCAGGGACAGACAACGTGAAGGTGACTGTAAGAAGGTCCAGGGACAGACAACATAGAGGTGGACTGTGAGAAGGTCCAGGGACAGACAACATAGAGGTGGACTGTGAGAAGGTCCAGGGACAGACAACATAGAGGTGGACTGTGAGAAGGTCCAGGGACAGACAACATAGAGGTGGACTGTGAGAAGGTCCAGGGACAGACAATAGAGGTGGACTGTGAGAAGGTCCAGGGACAGACAGTGTGAAGGTGGACTGTGAGAAGGTCCAGGGACAGACAACGTGAAGGTGGACTGTGAGAAGGTCCAGGGACAGACAACGTGAAGGTGACTGTGAGAAGGTCCAGGGACAGACAACATAGAGGTGGACTGTGAGAAGGTCCAGGGACAGACAGCAAGTGACAAGGGTAAGTGTGAGAAGAAAACTTGGCACTAGCCCCTAAACCAAGTTTTAATTGGTAAGTGGTTTACCAGGAGTGATAAGTTTAAGTGGCAATACCGAGAGGTGGGTGAGATAGGCTCATTTTCACTTTGGGTAGGTTAAGAGGTCAATGAGTACAAGGTCAAGGATGTGCTTGAGTGGAAGAAATATTTAGTGTCCATTTAAGTGGTGTTTTCTTACTGGCTGTGTTGAGAGTACACCCCGGTTATTAACATTGGTTCTACAGTAGTGGTAATTCAAGGTGAGGCTTTTTGATCATCCTTCAATAATGTCACTTTGAGACGAATCATCGTCTATAACTGCACATACTTCAACCACAGTCGCCTGTTTTGCAAGTCTTCCTGTGTGGCCTGTGGCGTTCACCTAAGTCTGGTATACATTTTAACTGCCCACGACTTAGGCCTTTTCACGTACATAGTAGCATTTTATGATCACTGAGGTGCCTACAGGGATCTCTCGGAACTTTTAGCAGTCTTTTCATATTAGCAATTTACTGTGATTTTTAACTGATGTTAGTTAGTTGTAACTTTGCGTTTTATTCGTGGTAGTTGTATTGTTTAATTTTACTTTGGATGATGTTGTGTTTCATTTATTGCCAGGCCAAGTCAAAGCACTTCATATATTAAAATTCATTCTCATTCTCTCTCTCTCTCTCTCTCTCTCTCTCTCTCACAGGTCTTTTGGTATCTATCTTTCCCAAGTGTTCTTATTCTCGCTCTCCTTTTCCACTTAAATGGGTCTTCAGGTGTCAAGTTCAGAGTTCCTGTATTTATTTTTACAAGCTGAGAGCTGTTATCTTACCTCGGCTCATTTAAAATCCTTCTCCTAGTACTCTATTGTAGAGAATTTATAGTTGTATATTTTATTAAGAAACGTGTAGAGGACAGGATGCAGTTTGAGTCAGCTGTGGGTCACATCTTGCATTTGCTTAGTCGTCGACTTTCTCGTAATGTGTTTTGCCATGTAGTTACCAGGCTGTGACGGATATGTGGGGCAGCGGGCCTCCAGCAGCAACAGCCTGGTTGACCAGGCAAGCACCAGACGAGCCTGGCTCATGGCCGGGCTCTGAGAGTAGAGAAACTCTCGAAACTCTTCAGAGGTATGTGGTTGCGGAGGTTGGGTCTTATGCTCCTGGTCCCCGCTACTTCACTGACAGGATTCCCTCCCCCCCTAGGTTGGTCGTACTACACCCGCTATTAAAGCTGTGTATGGAGTCTACTTCCACTGCTTCTGCACGAGTCATTCAATGAATGATTGGTGGAATGATGTTTGAGAAGTGTACTGACAGAGGGAAGCTATTAATGACCGCCCGTCGTGTGGTGTAATAGTTGTCTTGCTGACAGCTGTCATGTGACGGTAGAAGAGCCTTGAGAAGTGGTGGCAGGTATATCACGGATACAAGTATGAGACCATGGCAACACTGACTTTCTACATAACTGACACAGTCGGTTTTTTTTTACGTTGTCTTTAGTTATTCACGACGTTAATTTTACAACGTGTCCTCTTAAACTTTCTAACACTATTTTATTTATTTAAATCAGGTTAAATGCCCTACGAAAGTGAATATTTAAGTACATATACGAAAACTGTCGCAGCATGTTGGCTGGGCAGCGCCAGGACACGTTGAAATGTGCACGAGGGTTCGAGAATGGGCTGGCGTGAGGTACACATACTAACTTGGCTCAGGTGTTGAAGGCAGCGATTATATGACAAGAGCTGAACTGACTGGTCCAGACGAGAGATGAGTAGCCCTACAAGGTTGTATACCTCCACTTACCATCATTCAAACACATTCCCCTCTTATCTTTGCATCTACACCCCTCCGTCATACCCCCACACATGTTCCAGCTGCCACCACTTACTCTCCCCTCATCCCTTCCATCTTAGCATCACCACCTCCTATACGACCTCCTCCTACTGTCAGCACTCACTTATTAAGAACCATTGAGTAGTGTTTAGTTTGGTGTCGTTGAGACAGGTTTTCTCGCAGTTACTGCAAGACTTTATTTCCACTCTGTGTTTAAACTTTCGTTCTTGTTTCACTTTGTGATGATATCTTCGTGGAAGCAAACGGCCCAGAAGCCGACAACTGGCGAAAAGTCAGTTGCAGAGGAATTGTATTGAGACATTTCGCATTTGGACAGACTTCTAAGGTCATTGAAAATGCAGCCCACTGGCGAAACATCTCGATAAAGTTCCTATCTGCAGTTGTCTTTTTCATCCAGATATCTTTATACTTTCCATTTTGCACTGTGTGTGTGTGAGATAGTCCGCCCTGTGTGTGTGTGTGTGTGAGAGATAGTCCGCCCCTGTGTGTGTGTGAGATAGTCGCCTGGTGTGTGTGTGAGATAGTCCGCCCCGTGTGTGTGAATAGTCGCTGTGTGTGAGATAGTCCCCCCGTGTGTGTGTGTGTAGATAGTCCGCCCCTGTGTGTGTGTGTGAGATAGTCCGCCCCTGTGTGTGTGTGTGTGTCGCTGTGTGTGTGTTGAGATAGTCCGCCCCGTGTGTGTGTGTGAGATAGTCCGCCCCTGTGTGTGTGTGTGTGTGAGATAGTCCGCCCCGTGTGTGTGGGGTGTGAGATAGTCCGCCCCGTGTGTGTGGGGAGATAGTCCGCCCCGTGTGTGTGTGTGAGATAGTCGCCCCGGTGTGTGTGTGTGTGTGTGAGATAGTCCGCCCCTGTGTGTGTGTGAGATAGTCCGCCCCCGTGTGTGTGTGTGAGATAGTCCGCCCCCGTGTGTGTGTGTGTGTGTGTGAGATAGTCCCCCCCGTGTGGTGTGAGATAGTCCGCCCCCGTGTGTGTGTGTGTGAGATAGTCCGCCCCCGTGTGTGTGTGTGGTGAGATAGTCCGCCCCCGTGTGTGTGTGAGATAGTCCGCCCCGTGTGTGTGTGTGTGAGATAGTCCGCCCCGTGTGTGTGGTGAGAATAGTCCGCCCCCGTGTGTGTGTGTGAGATAGTCCGCCCCGTGTGTGTGTGAGATAGTCCGCCCCGTGTGTGTGTGTGAGATAGTCCGCCCCTGTGTGTGTGTGTGTGGAATAGTCCGCCCCGTGTGTGTGTGTGTGTGAGATAGTCCGCCCCCGTGTGTGTGTGTGAGATAGTCCGCCCCCGTGTGGTAGATAGTCCGCCCCGTGTGTGTGGTGTGTGTGGAGATAGTCCGCCCCCGTGTGTGTGTGTGTGTGTAGATAGTCCGCCCCTGTGTGTGTGTGAGATAGTCCGCCCCGTGTGTGTGTGAATGTCCGCCCCTGTGTAGATTGTCCCCCGTGTGTGTGTGTGTGAGAGATAGTCCGCCCCGTGTGTGTGTGTGAGATAGTCGCCCCGTGTGTGTGTGTGTAGATAGTCCGCCCCGTGTGTGTGTGTGTGAGATAGTCCGCCCCCGTGTGTGTGGAGATAGTCCGCCCCGTGTGTGTGAGATAGTCCGCCCCCGTGTGTGTGAGATAGTCCGCCCCCGTGTGTGTGTGTGAGATAGTCCGCCCCCGTGTGTGTGTGTGTGAGATAGTCCGCCCCGTGTGTGTGTGTGTGTGAGATAGTCCGCCCCCGTGTGTGTGTGTGTGTGAGATAGTCCGCCCCGTGTGTGTGTGTGTGTGAGATAGTCCGCCCCGTGTGTGTGTGTGTGTGTGAGATAGTCCGCCCCGTGTGTGTGTGTGTGAGATGTCCGCCCCCTGTGTGTGTGTGTGTGTGTGTGAGATAGTCCGCCCCCGTGTGTGTGTGTGTGTGTGTGTGTGTGTGGTGAGATAGTCCGCCCCCGTGTGTGTGTGTGTGTGTGTGAGATAGTCCGCCCCCGTGTGTGTGTGTGTGTGGAGATAGTCCGCCCCCGTGTGTGTGTGTGTGTGAGATAGTCCGCCCCGTGTGTGTGTGTGGAGATAGTCCGCCCCCGTGTGTGTGAGATAGTCCGCCCCGTGTGTGAGATAGTCCGCCCCCGTGTGTGTGAGATAGTCCGCCCCGTGTGTGTGTGTGGAGATAGTTCGCCCCTGTGTGTGTGTGTGGAGATAGTCCGCCCCGTGTGTGTGTGTGTGAGATAGTTCGCCCCTGTGTGTGTGTGTGAGATAGTCCGCCCCCGTGTGTGTGTGTGAGATAGTCCGCCCCCGTGTGTGTGTGTGTGAGATAGTCCGCCCCCGGTGTGTGTGTGAGATAGTCCGCCCCGGTGTGTGTGTGTGAGATAGTCGCCCCCTGTGTGTGTGTGTGAGATAGTCCGCCCCGTGTGTGTGTGTGAGATAGTCCGCCCCGTGTGTGTGTGTGTGAGATAGTCCGCCCCGTGTGTGTGTGTGTGAGATAGTCCGCCCCCGTGTGTGTGTGTGTGAGATAGTCCGCCCCCGTGTGTGTGTGTGTGAGATAGTCCGCCCCCGTGTGTGTGTGTGTGGGAGATAGTTCGCCCCTGTGTGTGTGTGTGTGAGATAGTCCGCCCCTGTGTGTGTGTGTGAGATAGTCGCCCCTGTGTGTGTGTGTGTGTGAGATAGTCCGCCCCCGTGTGTGTGTGGAGATAGTCCGCCCCCGTGTGTGTGTGTGTGTGTGGAGATAGTCCGCCCCTGTGTGTGTGTGTGTGAGATAGTTCGCCCCTGTGTGTGTGTGGAGATAGTTCGCCCCTGTGTGTGTGTGTGAGATTGTCCGCCCCCGTGTGTGTGTGTGTGAGATAGTTCGCCCTGTGTGTGTGAGATAGTCCGCCCCGTGTGTGTGTGATAGTCCGCCCCGTGTGTGTGTGTGTGTGTGTGTGTGTGTGTGTGTGTGTGTGTGTGTGTGTGTGTGTGTGTGTGTGTGTGTGGATAGTCCGCCCCGAGTGTGGAGCGGGAATGCAGGTGGCCCAGTACAGGTCATTGCCAGACGCTTAGAAAGAATACTTGACGAGACCCTCACGTGATAGTAACTCCAGCTCTGCTGCAAGGACACTCCTGAAGCTGCCGTATCAGTCCTCAATGGAATATTTGACGATCTTCCCATTTGCCCTACCGAAGTCTCCCGGTTCGGACTGACGGAAGTTATCACTTGATTTACGTAACCCAGACTGTGTGCTGGAACAAGACAGGGCAAGGAAAAAAGCGGACACCAAAATAGGTCGTCCAATTCATTCTAATGAGGACATTAGAGCACTCCAGGATGATTTTAATAGACTGATGCAGTGGTCGGAGAAGTGGCAGATGCAGTTTAATGTAGACAAATGCAAAGTTCTAAATGTTGGGCAAGACAATAACCATGCCACATATAAACTGAATAATGTAGATCTTATTACTTGTGATTGCGAGGATTTAGGAGTTCTGGTTAGCAGTAATCTGAAACCAAGACAACAGTGCATAAGTGTTCGCAATAAATCTAACAGAATCCTTGGCTTCATATCAAGAAGTATAAATAATGAAGTCCTCAGGTTGTTCTTCAACTCTATATATCCTTGGTTAGGCCTCATCTAGATTATGCTGACAGTTCTGGTCCCGTATTACAGAATGGATATAAATGCACTGGAAAACGTACAGAGGAGGATGACAAAGTTGATCCCATGTATCAGAAATCTTCCCTATGAGGATAGACTGAGGGCCCTTAATCTGCACTCCTAGAAAGGCGTAGAATTAGGGAGAATATGATAGAGGTGTATAAATGGAAAACAGGAATATATAAAGAGGATGTAAATAGCGTGCTGAAAATATCCAGCCAAGACAGGACTCGCAGCAATGGTTTCAAGTTGGAAAAGTTCAGATTCAGGAAGGATATAGGAAAGCACTGGTTTGGTAATAGAGTTGTGGATGAGTGGAACAAACTCCCGAGTACCGTCATAGGGGCTGGGACGTTGTGTAGTTTTAAAAATAGGTTAGATAAATACATGAGTGGGTGTGGGTGGGTGTGAGTTGGACCTGACTAGCTTGTGCTACTAGGTCAGATGCCGTACTAATTCCTTAAGTGGAAGTGACCTGACTACCTGGAGTTTACCTGGGGAGGGTTTAAATCCAGGTGGTCGGCTAGATAAATATATGAGTGGGTGTGAGTTGGTCCTGACTAGCTTGTGCCACTAGGTCAGTTGCCGTGCTCCTTCCTCACCCACCGAGAGGTGGGTGAGATAGGCTCATTTTCACTTTGGGTAGGTTAAGAGGTCAAATGAGTACAAGGTCAAGGATGTGCTTGAGTGGAAGAAATATTTAGTGTCCATTTAAGTGGTGTTTTCTTACTGGCTGTGTTGAGAGTACACCCCGGTTATTAACATTGGTTCTACAGTAGTGGTAATTCAAGGTGAGGCTTTTTGATCATCCTTCAATAATGTCACTTTGAGACGAATCATCGTCTATAACTGCACATACTTCAACCACAGTCGCCTGTTTTGCAAGTCTTCCTGTGTGGCCTGTGGCGTTCACCTAAGTCTGGTATACATTTTAACTGCCCACGACTTAGGCCTTTTCACGTACATAGTAGCATTTTATGATCACTGAGGTGCCTACAGGGATCTCTCGGAACTTTTAGCAGTCTTTTCATATTAGCAATTTACTGTGATTTTTAACTGATGTTAGTTAGTTGTAACTTTGCGTTTTATTCGTGGTAGTTGTATTGTTTAATTTTACTTTGGATGATGTTGTGTTTCATTTATTGCCAGGCCAAGTCAAAGCACTTCATATATTAAAATTCATTCTCATTCTCTCTCTCTCTCTCTCTCTCTCTCACAGGTCTTTTGGTATCTATCTTTCCCAAGTGTTCTTATTCTCGCTCTCCTTTTTCCACTTAAATGGGTCTTCAGGTGTCAAGTTCAGAGTTCCTGTATTTATTTTTACAAGCTGAGAGCTGTTATCTTACCTCGGCTCATTTAAAATCCTTCTCCTAGTACTCTATTGTAGAGAATTTATAGTTGTATATTTTATTAAGAAACGTGTAGAGGACAGGATGCAGTTTGAGTCAGCTGTGGGTCACATCTTGCATTTGCTTAGTCGTCGACTTTCTCGTAATGTGTTTTGCCATGTAGTTACCAGGCTGTGACGGATATGTGGGGCAGCGGGCCTCCAGCAGCAACAGCCTGGTTGACCAGGCAAGCACCAGACGAGCCTGGCTCATGGCCGGGCTCTGAGAGTAGAGAAACTCTCGAAACTCTTCAGAGGTATGTGGTTGCGGAGGTTGGGTCTTATGCTCCTGGTCCCCGCTACTTCACTGACAGGATTCCCTCCCTCCCTAGGTTGGTCGTACTACACCCGCTATTAAAGCTGTGTATGGAGTCTACTTCCCACTGCTTCTGCACGAGTCATTCAATGAATGATTGGTGGAATGATGTTTGAGAAGTGTACTGACAGAGGGAAGCTATTAATGACCGCCCGTCGTGTGGTGTAATAGTTGTCTTGCTGACAGCTGTCATGTGACGGTAGAAGAGCCTTGAGAAGTGGTGGCAGGTATATCACGGATACAAGTATGAGACCATGGCAACACTGACTTTCTACATAACTGACACAGTCGGTTTTTTTTTACGTTGTCTTTAGTTATTCACGACGTTAATTTTACAACGTGTCCTCTTAAACTTTCTAACACTATTTTATTTATTTAAATCAGGTTAAATGCCCTACGAAAGTGAATATTTAAGTACATATACGAAAACTGTCGCAGCATGTTGGCTGGGCAGCGCCAGGACACGTTGAAATGTGCACGAGGGTTCGAGAATGGGCTGGCTTGAGAGTACACATACTAACTTGGCTCAGGTGTTGAAGGCAGCGATTATATGACAAGAGCTGAACTGACTGGTCCAGACGAGAGATGAGTAGCCCTACAAGGTTGTATACCTCCACTTACCATCATTCAAACACATTCCCCTCTTATCTTTGCATCTACACCCCCCTCCCGTCTATACCCCCACACATGTTCCAGCTGCCACCACTTACTCTCCCCCCTCATCCCTTCCATCTTAGCATCACCACCTCCTATACGACCTCCTCCTACTGTCAGCACTCACTTATTAAGAACCATTGAAGTAGTGTTTAGTTTGGTGTCGTTGAGACAGGTTTTCTCGCAGTTACTGCAAGACTTTATTTCCACTCTGTGTTTAAACTTTCGTTTCTTGTTTCACTTTGTGATGATATCTTCGTGGAAGCAAACGGCCCAGAAGCCGACAACTGGCGAAAAAGTCAGTTGCAGAGAGGAATTGTATTGAGACATTTCGCATTTGGACAGACTTCTAAGGTCATTGAAAAATGCAGCCCACTGGCGAAACATCTCGATAAAGTTCCTATCTGCAGTTGTCTTTTTTCATCCAGATATCTTTATACTTTCCATTTTGCACTGTGTGTGTGTGAGATAGTCCGCCCCCTTGTGTGTGTGTGTGTGTGTGTGTGAGAGATAGTCCGCCCCTGTGTGTGTGTGTGAGATAGTCCGCCCCTGTGTGTGTGTGTGAGATAGTCCGCCCCCGTGTGTGTGTGTGAGATAGTCCGCCCCCGTGTGTGTGTGAGAGATTGTCCCCCGTGTGTGTGTGTGAGATAGTTCGCCCCTGTGTGTGTGTGTGTGTGTGTGTGAGAGATAGTCCGCCCTCGTGTGTGTGTGTGTGTGAGATAGTCCGCCCCCGTGTGTGTGTGTGTGAGATTGCCCCACCCCGAGTGTGTGTGTGTGAGATAGTCCGCCACCGTGTGTGTGTGTGTGTGTGTGAGATAGTCCGCCACCGTGTGTGTGTGTGTGTGAGATAGTCCGCCCCCGTGTGTGTGTGTGAGATAGTCCGCCCCCGTGTGTGTGTGTGAGATAGTTCGCCCCCTGTGTGTGTGTGTGTGTGTGTGAGATAGTCCGCCCCGTGTGTGTGTGAGAGATAGTCCGCCCCCGTGTGTGTGTGTGAGATAGTCCGCCCCCGTGTGTGTGTGTGTGTGTGTGAGATAGTCCGCCCCCGTGTGTGTGTGTGTGTGTGTGTGAGTGAGATAGTCCGCCCCCGTGTGTGTGAGATAGTCCGCCCCCTGTGTGTGTGTGTGTGAGATAGTCCGCCCCCGTGTGTGTGTGTGTGAGATAGTCCGCCCCGTGTGTGTGTGAGATAGTCCGCCCCCGTGTGTGTGTGTGAGATAGTCCGCCCCCGTGTGTGTGTGTGAGATAGTCCGCCCCCGTGTGTGTGTGTGAGATAGTCCGCCCCGTGTGTGTGTGTGTGAGATAGTCCGCCCCCGTGTGTGTGTGTGAGATAGTCCGCCCCCGTGTGTGTGTGTGTTGAGATAGTCCGCCCCGTGTGTGTGTGTGTGTGTGTGTGTGTGTGTGTGTGTGAGATAGTCCGCCCCCTGTGTGTGTGTGTGTGTGAGATAGTCCGCCCCGTGTGTGTGTGTGTGAGATAGTCCGCCCCCGTGTGTGTGTGTGTGAGATAGTCCGCCCCCGTGTGTGTGAGATAGTCCGCCCCCGTGTGTGTGTGTGAGATAGTCCGCCCCCGTGTGTGTGAGATTGTCCCCCCGTGTGTGTGTGTGTGAGAGATAGTCCGCCCCGTGTGTGTGTGTGAGATAGTTCGCCCCCGTGTGTGTGTGTGTGAGATAGTCCGCCCCGTGTGTGTGTGTGAGATAGTCCGCCCCCGTGTGTGGTGAGATAGTCCGCCCCCGTGTGTGTGAGATAGTCCGCCCCCGTGTGTGTGAGATAGTCCGCCCCCGTGTGTGTGTGTGAGATAGTCCGCCCCCGTGTGTGTGTGTGTGTGTGTGTGTGAGATAGTCCGCCCCGTGTGTGTGTGTGTGTGAGAGATAGTCCGCCCCTGTGTGTGTGTGTGTGTGTGTGTGTGAGATAGTCCGCCCCCGTGTGTGTGTGTGTGTGTGAGATAGTCCGCCCCCGTGTGTGTGTGTGTGTGAGATAGTCCGCCCCCGTGTGTGTGTGTGTGAGATTGTCCGCCCCCGTGTGTGTGTGTGTGTGTGAGATTGTCCGCCCCCGTGTGTGTGTGTGTGTGTGTGTGTGTGTGTGTGTGTGTGTGGAGATAGTCCGCCCCCTGTGTGTGTGTGTGTGTGTTGAGATAGTCCGCCCCCGTGTGTGTGTGTGTGTGTGAGATAGTCCGCCCCCGTGTGTGAGATAGTCCGCCCCGTGTGTGAGATAGTCCGCCCCCGTGTGTGTGAGATAGTCCGCCCCCGTGTGTGTGTGTGTGAGATAGTTCGCCCCTGTGTGTGTGTGTGAGATAGTCCGCCCCCGTGTGTGTGTGTGTGAGATAGTTCGCCCCTGTGTGTGTGTGTGAGATAGTCCGCCCCCGTGTGTGTGTGTGAGATAGTCCGCCCCGTGTGTGTGTGTGTGAGATAGTCCGCCCCGTGTGTGTGTGTGAGATAGTCCGCCCCGTGTGTGTGTGTGTGAGATAGTTCGCCCCCGTGTGTGTGTGGAGATAGTCCGCCCCGTGTGTGTGTGTGTGTGAGATAGTCCGCCCCCGTGTGTGTGTGTGTGAGATAGTCCGCCCCCTGTGTGTGTGTGTGAGATAGTCCGCCCCCGTGTGTGTGTGTGTGTGAGATAGTCCGCCCCCGTGTGTGTGTGTGTGAGATAGTCCGCCCCCGTGTGTGTGTGTGTGAGATAGTTCGCCCCTGTGTGTGTGTGTGAGATAGTCCGCCCCTGTGTGTGTGTGTGTGAGATAGTCCGCCCCCGTGTGTGTGTGTGAGATAGTTCGCCCCTGTGTGTGTGTGTGTGTGAGATAGTCCGCCCCCGTGTGTGTGTGAGAGATAGTCAGCCCCCGTGTGTGTGTGTGTGTGTGTGAGATAGTCCGCCCCCGTGTGTGTGTGTGTGAGATAGTTCGCCCCTGTGTGTGTGTGTGAGATAGTCCGCCCCCGTGTGTGTGTGTGTGAGATAGTTCGCCCCTGTGTGTGTGTGTGAGATTGTCCGCCCCCGTGTGTGTGTGTGTGAGATAGTTCGCCCCTGTGTGTGTGAGATAGTCCGCCCCCGTGTGTGTGTGATAGTCCGCCCCCGTGTGTGTGTGTGTGTGTGTGTGTGTGTGTGTGTGTGTGTGTGTGTGTGTGTGTGTGTGTGATAGTCCGCCCCGAGTGTGGAGCGGGGAATGCAGGTGGCCCAGTACAGGTCATTGCCAGACGCTTAGAGAAGAATACTTGACGAGACCCTCACGTGATAGTAACTCCAGCTCTGCTGCAAGGACACTCCTGAAGCTGCCGTATCAGTCCTCAATGGAATATTTGACGATCTTCCCATTTGCCCTACCGAAGTCTCCCGGTTCGGACTGACGGAAGTTATCACTTGATTTACGTAACCCAGACTGTGTGCTGGAACAAGACAGGGCAAGGAAAAAAAGCGGACACCAAAATAGGTCGTCCAATTCATTCTAATGAGGACATTAGAGCACTCCAGGATGATTTTAATAGACTGATGCAGTGGTCGGAGAAGTGGCAGATGCAGTTTAATGTAGACAAATGCAAAGTTCTAAATGTTGGGCAAGACAATAACCATGCCACATATAAACTGAATAATGTAGATCTTATTACTTGTGATTGCGAGGATTTAGGAGTTCTGGTTAGCAGTAATCTGAAACCAAGACAACAGTGCATAAGTGTTCGCAATAAATCTAACAGAATCCTTGGCTTCATATCAAGAAGTATAAATAATAGAAGTCCTCAGGTTGTTCTTCAACTCTATATATCCTTGGTTAGGCCTCATCTAGATTATGCTGCACAGTTCTGGTCCCGTATTACAGAATGGATATAAATGCACTGGAAAACGTACAGAGGAGGATGACAAAGTTGATCCCATGTATCAGAAATCTTCCCTATGAGGATAGACTGAGGGCCCTTAATCTGCACTCTCTAGAAAGGCGTAGAATTAGGGAGAATATGATAGAGGTGTATAAATGGAAAACAGGAATATATAAAGAGGATGTAAATAGCGTGCTGAAAATATCCAGCCAAGACAGGACTCGCAGCAATGGTTTCAAGTTGGAAAAGTTCAGATTCAGGAAGGATATAGGAAAGCACTGGTTTGGTAATAGAGTTGTGGATGAGTGGAACAAACTCCCGAGTACCGTCATAGGGGCTGGGACGTTGTGTAGTTTTAAAAATAGGTTAGATAAATACATGAGTGGGTGTGGGTGGGTGTGAGTTGGACCTGACTAGCTTGTGCTACTAGGTCAGATGCCGTACTAATTCCTTAAGTGGAAGTGACCTGACTACCTGGAGTTTACCTGGGGAGGGTTTAAATCCAGGTGGTCGGCTAGATAAATATATGAGTGGGTGTGAGTTGGTCCTGACTAGCTTGTGCCACTAGGTCAGTTGCCGTGCTCCTTCCTTAAGTGAATGTAACCTGACCTGGCTGGGTCGGGGCATTGGCTTAAGCCGGTTGGAGACTTGGGCCTGCCTCGCATGGGCCAGTAGGCCTTTCTGCAGTGTTCCTTCTTTCTTATGTTCTTATATCACCGTACCATTTTTCAAGACAGGGAAAACACGGGTAACTGTTGTTCCCACTGCGCAGGTTGGCAGCGCACTACTGTTGTTCCCTTACAAAGCTCCTGGAGAGCGAAACGTTGCCACAATAAAATGTCACATTAGTTGCACTTGTCCTAACATATTATCGGTAAGTATGCCAACATTATTACAAAAAACTCCCCTGTCTCTGGTCCTTAGCATCCCTATCCTCCCCCATCCCTATCCCTCTTTCACCCAGCCTCCACCTCCACCCACCATCCACCTCCACCCACCATCCACCTCCACCCTCCACGTGTGGCCTGTTGGTTGCTGTCTAAGCTATTTTTGGCACTGCCAAACATGCCTTGTGAGCTGTCACTCGTGTGACAGCTCTAACTAGACTAACATTACTGTCCACTACCTCTCCACTTATTCATTGGTCGACTCCTTCACTTCTTTCTTTCTTTCTGCCATTTCTTCTTCGCTTCTCCCATTTTCTCAAGTATTTCCAGAGAAAGTGGAAAGGAAAGTAATTTTATAGTTTTACTCGTCCTGATATGAGAGAGAGAGAGAGAGAGAGAGAGAGAGAGAGAGAGAGAGAGAGAGAGAGAGAGGGAGGGAGGAGGAAGGAAGAAGGAAAAATTAGGAAATGGAGAGAATGAAGGTTAAGGGAAGAAAGAATTGGAGACGACAGAAAAACTAAAATATGAATGAAATGGATAGGAAAAAAGTTGGGTAAGTTATGGGGAGTGTGAAAGTAGGGGAATGAGAGGAGGAAATGTAGTGAATGAAAGAGTAAGTTTGTGTCCAGACGTGAACTTAGTTCACAACCGCCCATCCCCCACCTTCCATCCTGGAATTTCCGGTCGCTAGGTTATGAAAGTCTGTCTGTCTGTCTCTGTCTGCTTCTTCTGCTTCGTCTGTCTGCTCTCTCTCTCTCTCTCTCTCTCTGCTCTCTCTCTTCTGTCTCTTCTTCTGTCTCTGTCTCTCTGTCTGTTGTTCTCTCTCTCTCTCTCTCTCTCTCTCTCTCTGTCTCTCTCTCTTCTCTCTCGTCTCTCTCTCTGTCTCTCTGTCTCTGGTGTGTGTCTCTCTCTGTCTCTCTCTGTCTCTCTCTGTCTCTCTCTCTCTCTCTGTCTCTCTCGTCTCTCTCTGCTCGTCTCTCTGTCTCTCTCGTCTCTCTCTCTCTCTCTCTCTCTCTCTCTCTCTCTCTCCTTCCTTGGTGTGATTGGGGTATTACCTTGAGTGTTGACCTCACACATTATTCTACACTGCCACAACAACTGTGTATTGAGCTTCGTCAAGCTTGAAAAAGTTCTACACAGAGCGAAACGTTGTCGCAATAAAAACTTGTTCTGGAGAGTGTTTTTCTTTGTTGTCAGGAGTCTGCCCCTTGGACTAGTGTTGACCAGGCGAGTGTTGACCAGGCGAGTGTTGACCAGGCGAGTGTTGACCAGGCGAGTGTTGACCAGGCGAGTGTTGACCAGGCGAGTGTTGACCAGGCGAGTGTTGACCAGGCGAGTGTTGACCAGGCTAGTGTTGACCAGGCTAGTGTTGACCAGGCGAGTGTTGACCAGGCGAGTGTTGACCAGGCTAGTGTTGACCAGGCTAGTGTTGACCAGGCTAGTGTTGACCAGGCTAGTGTTGACTAGGCTAGTGTTGACCAGGCTAGTGTTGACCAGGCTAGTGTTGACCAGGCTAGTGTTGACCAGGCTAGTGTTGACCAGGCTAGTGTTGACCAGGCTAGTGTGACCAGGCTAGTGTTGACCAGGCTAGTGTTGACCAGGCTAGTGTTGACCAGGCTAGTGTTGACCAGGCTAGTGTTGACCAGGCTAGTGTTGACCAGCTAGTGTTGACCAGGCTAGTGTTGACCAGGCTAGTGTTGACCAGGCTAGTGTTGACCAGGCTAGTGTTGACCAGGCTAGTGTTGACCAGGCTAGTGTTGACCAGGCTAGTGTTGACCAGGCTAGTGTTGACCAGGCGAGTGTTGACCAGGCGAGTGTTGACCAGGCGAGTGTTGACCAGGCGAGTGTTGACCAGGCGAGTGTTGACCAGGCGAGTGTTGACCAGGCGAGTGTTGACCAGGCGAGTGTTGACCAGGCGAGTGTTGACCAGGCGAGTGTTGACCAGGCGAGTGTTGACCAGGCGAGTGTTGACCAGGCGAGTGTTGACCAGGCGAGTGTTGACCAGGCGAGTGTTGACCAGGCGAGTGTTGACCAGGCGAGTGTTGACCAGGCGAGTGTTGACCAGGCGAGTGTTGACCAGGCGAGTGTTGACCAGGCGAGTGTTGACCAGGCGAGTGTTGACCAGGCGAGTGTTGACCAGGCGAGTGTTGACCAGGCTAGTGTTGACCAGGCTAGTGTTGACCAGGCGAGTGTTGACCAGGCGAGTGTTGACCAGGCGAGTGTTGACCAGGCGAGTGTTGACCAGGCGAGTGTTGACCAGGCGAGTGTTGACCAGGCGAGTGTTGACCAGGCGAGTGTTGACCAGGCTAGTGTTGACCAGGCTAGTGTTGACCAGGCTAGTGTTGAGAGGCTAGTGTTGAGAAGGCTAGTGTTGAGAAGGCTAGTGTTGAGAAGGCTAGTGTTGAGAAGGCTAGTGTTGAGAAGGCTAGTGTTGACCAGGCTTAGTGTTGACCAGGCTTAGTGTTGACCAGGCTTAGTGTTGACCAGGCTTAGTGTTGACCAGGCTTAGTGTTGACCAGGCTTAGTGTTGACCAGGCTTAGTGTTGACCAGGCTTAGTGTTGACCAGGCTTAGTGTTGACCAGGCTTAGTGTTGACCAGGCTTAGTGTTGACCAGGCTAGTGTTGACCAGGCGAGTGTTGACCAGGCGAGTGTTGACCAGGCGAGTGTTGACCAGGCGAGTGTTGACCAGGCGAGTGTTGACCAGGCGAGTGTTGACCAGGCGAGTGTTGACCAGGCTAGTGTTGACCAGGCTAGTGTTGACCAGGCTAGTGTTGACCAGGCGAGTGTTGACCAGGCGAGTGTTGACCAGGCGAGTGTTGACCAGGCGAGTGTTGACCAGGCGAGTGTTGACCAGGCGAGTGTTGACCAGGCTAGTGTTGACCAGGCTAGTGTTGGTAGCTACAGTTATATACCTTTAAAGAGGATCTCAGCAGGGATGGGGATCGAAATATATAGATCAATTAATTTTCATAGTTTGTCTTCACGTGGATTATGATTGAGCTTTGGTATGCCTTTGACGAGTTTCCGGTGTTTTTCTACACCCGCAGCCCGGCCTTGGGGCAGGCTTGTTTGGTGCTTGCCTGGTCAACCAGGCTCTTTCTGCTAGCGGCCAGCTGGCGCGCACACATCCATGTTAGTCTCTTACGTACATAGACTGAGGTTTTTAGTTCACTTTGTGCAACAAGATGATGTGTATTTTACACCTTGTGTGAATTACAAGCCTGTCCCAGGGCCGGACTCCGGGAGTAGAAAAACTCTGGAAACTCATCAAAGGCATATCGAAGGTAGAGTATCATGGGGCGCATGACATTTAACTTGGCTTAGGACCAGTTGTAGCATAATTTGACTCAAACCAGTTTTTAATGGCTGGCTTGCCTTACTTTTATAAGTATAGTTGATTTTATTTTTTGCGGCCGTCTTAGATTGCCCAAAATGGCATCTATCGCTATTTTGAATGAAGTTTTTTTATATGTTTTCCGGGTTATATTCATTGTATATTAGTGAAAGTGGATTTTTATGTCATGATATACAACGCCGCCTGGCGAGTTTATGTACCACTAGGCTGGAATACTTCTGTGCACTAACGGCCCCTTTCAAGGCAGGCGAAATTGCAGAATATACAGAACTTTCACTGTACGTATAAGTACAGCCAGGCATCTCAATTACTGGGACTGTTTGAAGTCCGTTGAACGCAGGCGAGAAAGATGCATCATAATTTACACCTGGAAAATTCTAGATGGACTAGGCCCAAATCTGCACATTGAAATCACTCCCTCTGAAAGTGAGAGTCTGCAGGCAGTGCAACATTCCCATCCTAATGAACAGCAGGGGTTTACTTGACTACACTAAGAGATAACACTAAGTATCAGGGAGCCAAGACTGTTGTACTACTGCCTCCCAGCATACATAAGGGGGATTGCCAGTAGACCCCTGGCTGTCTTCAGGAGGGAACTGGAGAGATGCCTAAAGTCAGTACCTGACCAACCGGGCTGTGGTTCGTACGTTGGATTGCGTGCGGCCGGTAGTAAGAGCCAGGTTGATCAGGCCCTGATGCACCACGAGGCCTGGTCACGGACTGGGCTGCAGGGGCGTTGACCCCCGAAATGCCCTCCAGGCAGGGAGACCGTTCATTGTGGGTGAGAAACTCAAATACTTTATACACCTTAAGTGATATCAACTCCTATCCTGGCTGTTGGAACATTCAGGTATTACTGTAGTGGAGTGGCAAATGAGAGAGAGAGAGAGAGAGAGAGAGGGGGGAAGGAAGAGGGAGGACCCCAGTGGAAATAAGTCTCATTCTCCGACTACTTTGGGTTATCCAATGTATGATAATTGTATGTACGTGTACCTGTGCCTAAAGAAACTTACTAGAGAGAGGGGGAAATGGGAGGGGGAGGAGAGAGTATGTATGTACTTGTTTGCGAGGGATCTGTAAGGGGGGAGTAGGGAGGAGGATGGATGGAGAGAAAAAAAAAAGGGGAAAGGATGGATGGAGGTAGGTAGGATCAGGTGTGGGAGTAACAGGTGTTGGAGGAGGGTGCCTGAGGCACTTCCTGCTGCCTCTAGGGGTAAAGTAGCCCCACTTCAGGCCCATCCTGGCTCCTGGGTACTGCCCTGCCTTGCCCTGCCGTGCCCTGCCCAGTCCTGCCCTGCCCAGTCCTGCCCTGCCCTGCCCTGCCCTTCCCTGTCCTTCCCTGCCCTGCCCACACAGAAGACAGACAGTAAGGTCTTTCTTTGTAGGTGTGTGAGGAAGCAGTATTGCTGGTTCAAGACTTCCTCTCCCATACTAAACTCCCACCCTGCTCCCAAACCAACCTCGTACTCCCCACTCCCCCTAAAACAACCTTCCACTCCTTCCCCCCAAACCTCCCACCCCTCCATTGCCCACTAACCTTGTTCTTTAGTTCCTCCCTTAATTAAAGGAAAGGGGTTAGCAGACTGTTCACTGATCACAGGTAAAGATGGAGATTCTTAATAGTAAAGGAGATTAATAATAATAATAATAATAATAATCGTTATTGTTATGGGTTTAGAATGGGATTATATAATAAAAATAACTGAGTGGTAGTGTGACTGTTTTTTTCCAGGTATGTGTGTCGTATCAGTATCATATGTACACTTGTGTAGTGTACCAGCATTCAGCATTCATCCCACTTATACAGCTGGTCCCTTTGCGTGTGACGTCACGGTACCCGCTGACATCAGAGGCTCAGCGCATGTGCACAGCCTCACAGAGGCGGACATTCTCACTAGCGTTAGACCTACGAGCGAGACAGACGGTGTGGCTGGGCTCTCCTTCACTTACTGTAAATATACCGTAACCATCCAACAAGGAGTATCTTTGACCACCTATATATCTCTCCCAAGACCCACACAACAAGTGGTGAGCAGCGGTGTGCCGTAATTTTTATCGATTACGATGTTATAGAGAGATAGACTAGACAAGCAAGCAAACAGCCTCCAGACCGACCACGTTACCAGCTACTACATCCAAGAAGTCTACATATCTACAGTATCTCCTGGTCAGCTAAGTGCCTTATTTGTTAATTTTGCTAAAACCTACGAGGGGTTGACCCGGGTTTTGCAAATTCTGTACGAGTAAGCCAGTGAGGGGAGAGTCCCATTCCAGCCAGAAGCCACCACCAGTTACGTCAGCCTAGGCTTAAGCCAGCTTCTACCTTGCTGTGCTAATTTGTCACAAGATTCCAAGCCAGTCAATCTGTGTGAAAATATTCTACTAAGCCAGCAAGCCACTCTGCTGTTTGAGAAGTAAGCCACGTGAGTCATGCATTTATACCACCTTTGTACTCCAGTGTATTGCTGTTCTGAGTACAATACCATCCCCGTGGTATCCTGGGTTATTCAAGCCACCCTGGGTTAAGTTCATGTAAACGGCGTAAGCCACAGGCGCACGCGGGAAGCGGTGTAAGCCTAGCTACAACACCACCCGCCACCACCCCCTACCACCCACGCTAAGGCAGACGCCTTGACCACGTGCATCCACCCACACAAAGCATTAAGTGTGGATTATTTCACCCTTAACTGGGTCCTGCAAGCAGTTTATTGGCTACGAACCAGGTCGAGCGTCCTGAGTGTGTTTCTTCTGAACTGTTGTGCCAACTGTATAAAGCCTCGGTTCGTAGTCCACCGGTTTATGCACATTACTTCAAGTTATCAACGAGTGGACCAGACCACCATCCTCCACCACCACCCTCCACCACCACGCTTCAGTCACCGATCTCCACCCTAGAGACATTTACTGTGTTGTTGTTTTATTTTTCAGATAATCTAGAGACAATTTCGTGTGTTGAGACAATTTCTGCGAGTTACATAAATTTTGAGTTATCCTAGGAAGTGTTCCGTGTTAAATTAATTACATTAATTTAATGGTCCCCAAACTC